>SJXQ01004779.1:222883-246045 GCA_006408695.1 Aepyceros melampus
GGGGAGCCTGGTGGGCTGCCGTTATGGGGTCGCACAGAGTCGGTCACGACTGAAGCGACTTAGCAGCAGCATATATATATATATACACACATATAAAATTCATTGATTTGGTCTGTCTGCATATTTATTGTTAGTCACTTAGTTGTGTCTGACTCTCTGTGACCCCATGGATTGTAGCCTGCCAGGCTCTTCTGTCCATAGCGTTCTCCAGGCAAGAATACTGGAGTGGGTAGCCATTTCCTTCTTTAGGAGATCTTCCCGATCAAGGGATTGAACCTGGGTCTCCCCTATTACAGGCAGATTCTTTACCATCTGAGCCATCGTTACACATATAATAAATATATATTATGAACACTCGACCATAAAAAGAAGAAAAAACACATTCTCCACCAAAAAGCTAATTGAGCTATTGTGATTGAATATTAATTTTGGTGCTGGTTTTCCTGGCAGTCAACATAGGGAGGCATATTATGATGGTTGTAACATGTCAGTTTTTAACGGTAAACTGAAATCAACATAAAATTCTAAAAGACATCTTTTACATAGGACCACATATGGAAGACTTCAGATATTGTGAAAATTAGAGGTCACCAGTGGCTCTTTGGTAGAAAATACAGACATAATTTTTTTACCTGGATGTTTAATATAGGATGAAAAAAAATAAGATTATATGCTCTGCACAAAGCTGGGAAACAGTATGACTTCTGAAGAAAATGTGGTGCATTGGAAAGAGTTTTCTCTGTGAATATTGTTTGGCTACTTGTATCCTTATGGTCTTCAGCAGTTTAATTACCTTCCTTTGCTTGGTTTCCTCAGCTGCAAAGATTTTCCTTAGAGAGTTATGGAAATGATATAATGAATTTATGTATTGGGTCGGCCAAAAAGTTTATTCAGATTTTTCTGTAAGATGTTGTGGAAAAATCTGAATGAACTTTTTGACCAACCCTGTATATGCAAAGGTTGAAACTCAATGTTAGCTCACCCCTTTGTCCCTTAGCATCAGTATTATAAATGGTTGTCCTGATACATGCACATATACATACAACACACACACACACACACACATGCTCAAACGCCTTTTTCATTTGAGATTTTTCCTTAAATATATTAATGCTGGGGAAAATAGAGTTCATTCTTATTGAATTTAAAGCCATGAAGATCAATATGATTATCAAAGTTTAGCTTGGGGTGTCTCAGTAATGTTATGGTGCTTTGTAAGTCACTCAACCAGAATAATAAAATCTTGGGCATTATTCTCTGAAAGTTTCAAATTGTATTGAAGAAGAGGCTATGGATAGTCCTGCCTATAGACAACCTGGAGCTAATTAGTTATTTGCACCCCTTTTTCTTGAAGTCGCTTTTTTGGTTTGGATTATTTAAAAGAAGTCCCTTTAAAGTAGTTCCTATTTGGGTTATTTCTTTTAAAGAAAGCTTGCTTAATTACTAAGACTAAGATGTCATGGTGTTTCTAGATAAGCATAACTTCGTTGGGGTCAGGGCCAGCAGTTTGGACCACTCCAGGTTTCTTTTTTGTTTTAGGAAAATGGTGCTCCCTATGCTCATTTGATGGAGATGGTGGTCCAGGAGTTGGGCCTTTTTGGGCTGGTGGCTAAACAAACTTAAAAGTGCATGATGTTCACATTGCAGACTGGTTCGTGCGTGCTAAGTCACTTCAGTCATGTCTGACTCTTTGTAACACTATGGGTTATAGCCCACCAGGCTCCATCATTCCTGGGGATTCTCCAGGCAAGAATACTAGAGTGGGTTCCCATGCCCTCCTCCAGGGAATCTTTCCGGTCCAGGGATTGAACCTGTGTCTCTTTTGTCTCCTGCATTGATAGGTGGGTTCTTTACCATTAGTGCCACTTAGGAAGCTGAGCTAAACCTTCAAGGACTCAGGGCATGGCTGTTCTTCTATTTTTTCCCTAGTAAAATACTGAAAGTACAAGTGGTTCAATACAGTATCTTTATTGCTCTTGGAAAGAACTGATCAATTACTAATCACTGCTTCTTATCAGTTCCCTTCAATTGCTAGACCTTCTTTTGGAATGGACTCCTATATAGTGTATTTAAACAGTGATCAAACTTCAGTCATTTTAGATTCTCTTGAATTAGAATCAGAGGGCAGTATATAGTACATTAAAAGAGCATTTTTTATTTCCTGCAGGGAGATAGGAGAGAGAATCTATTTTGTAAGTCGGAGTGAGACAGCTTCTAACTCTACAATGGTGGCAGTGAGAACACATCTTCCTGAGTGGAACATAATTAGAATCATTTGTAATTGTGTATGGTTAGAATAACTAACCAGCTTCCTTTGTGTGTTGAAGAGCTGCATTTGCCCTTCCAGATCCATTTTCCCCTTTAGTTTATCCTGCTGTGAGCTCCAAGTGGCAGAACCATATCGGCTGCATCTTCAATTGGCTTTTGTTTGGGTTTGGCCAGTAGAAGGCACCAAGGGTGGGAGAAGAATAAAAGTGGAGCCTTTTAAAATTTTTACTTTATTGCACTATAGTTGATTTACAATGTTGCATTAATTTCTGCTGTAAGCAAAGTGATTCAGATATCTATATATATGTGTGTGTATGTGTGTGTGTGTACACATACATTGCTTTCCATATTTTACATTACAGTTTATCACAGGACACTGAGTATAGTTTCCTGTGCTGTACAGTAGGACCTTGTTATTTATCCATTCTATATGTAATAGTTTGAATCTGCTAACCTCAAAATTCCCATTCTATCCCTCCTCTGCCCACCCTCTCCCTTGGCAACCATGATTTTGTTCTCTGTATCTGTAAGTGTGTTTCATAGATAAGTTCATTTGCGTGATATTTTAGGTGCCACATATAAATGATACCATATGGTTTTTGTCTTTCTCTTTCTGACTTACGTCACTTAGTATGATAATCTATAGGTTTATCCATGCTGCTGCAAACGGCCAGATTATATTCTGTTTTTTTATGGCTGAGTAGTAGTCCACTGTACATATATACCACATCTTCTTTATCTATTAATATGCTGATGGACATTTAGGTTGCTTCCGTGTCTTGGTTATTGCAAATAGTGCTGCTATGAACATAGGGTTGCAGTATCTTTTTGAATTATAGTTTTGTCTGGATATAGACCCAGGAGTGGAGTTGCTGGATCTTATAGTATCTCTATTTTTAGGTTTTTGAGGAATCTCCATACCATTTTTCCATAGTAACTGCACCAATTTACATTCCCACCAATGGTGTAAAGGAGTTCCCTTCTTTCCCACACCAATAATGGAACCTTTAACCCCCTGGGCCCCTCACTGCAGAATCTGGAGCTTCTGAGGTAGTCTTCCTCACCTAGCTCTTTCTCTTAGGCAATTAAGTGTTCTGTATTCCTGTCCTCTCAGGTTGGGGGCTGTAACAGCTCTGCTGTTGCTTACTCTGGGGCACTGTGTTCTTCTTCATAGCTTCTCCATCTGGAAGTTCTCAGTTCACATACAGTTGAAGCCTAGCTTGGAGGATTTTGAGCATGACCTTGCTAACATGTGAAATGAGTATAATTGTGTGGTAGTTTGAACATTCTTTGGCATTGCCCTTCTTTGGGATTAGAATGAAAACTGACCTTTTCCAGACCTATGGCCATAGCTGAGTTCCAAATTTGCTGGCATATTGAGTGCATCACTTTAACAGCATCATCTTTGAGGATTTGAAGTATCTCAGCTGGAATTCCATCACCCACTACTAGCTTTGTTCGTAGTAATGCTTCCTAAGGCCCACTTGACTTCACCCTCCAGGGTGTCTGTCTCTAGGTGAGTGACCACACCATCATGGTTATCTGGCTCATTAAGACATTTTCTGTACAGTTCTGTGTATTCGTGCCATGTCTTAGTATCTTCTGCTTCTGTTAGGTCCATTCCGTTTCTGTCCTTTCTTGTGCCCATCTTTACATGAAATATTCCCTTGGTATCTCTAATTTTCTTGAAGATATCTCTCAGTTCAGTTCAGTCGCTCAGTCGTGTCCGACTCTTTGCGACCCCATGAATTGCAGCACGCTAAGCCTCCCTGTCCATCACCAACTCCCAGAGTTCACCCAGACTCATGTCCATTGAGTCCGTGATGCCATCCAGCCATCTCATCCTCTGCTGTCCCCTTCTCCTCCTGCCTCCATTCCCTCCCAGCATCAGAGTCTTTTCCAATGAGTCAACTCTTCGCATGAGGCCAAAGTACTGGAGTTTCAGCTTTAGCATCATTCCTTCCAAAGAAATCCCAGGGCTGATCTTCAGAATGGACTGGTTGGATCTCCTGGCAGTCCAAGGGACTCTCAAGAGTCTTCTCCAACACCACAGTTCAAAAGCATCAATTCTTTGGCGCTCAGCCTTATTCACAGTCCAACTCTCACATCCGTACATGACCACAGGAAAAACCATAGCCTTGACTAGATGGACCTTAGTTGGCAAAGTAATGTCTCTGCTTTTGCATATGCTATCTAGGTTGATCATAACTTTTCTGCCAAGGAGTAAGCATCTTTTAATTTCATGGCTGCAGTCACCATCTACAGTGATTTTGGAGCCCCCAAAAATAAAGTCTGACACTGTTTCCACTGTTTCCCCATCTATTTCCCATGAAGTGATGGGACCAGATGCCATGATCTTCGTTTTCTGAATTTTGAGCTTTAAGCCAACTTTTTCATTCTCCACTTTCACTTTCATCAAGAGGCTTTTTAGTTCCTGTTCACTTTCTGCCATAAGGGTGGTGTCATCTGCATATCTGAGGTTATTGATATTTCTCCCGGCAATCTTGATTCCAGGTTGTGTTTCTTCCAGTCCAGCGTTTCTCATGATGTACTCTGCATAGAAGTTAAATAAGCAGGGTGACAATATACAACCTTGACGTACTCCTTTTCATCTCTAGTCTTTCCCATTTTGTTGTTTTCCTCTATTTTTTTTGCATTGTTCACTTAAGAAGGCTTTCTTATCTCTCCTTACTATTCTTTGGAACTCTACATAAAGATGGGTTTATCTTTCCTTTTCTCCTTTGCCTTTCACTTCTCATCTTTTCTAAGCCATTTATAAGGCCTTTGGTAAATATGACTACATATAACTTGGCCAAGGCTTTGCCAAAGTTGACTCTTTTCCTCTGGAGGTCATATCTTTGGAGCTACTTCTTCAGGACTGTAGAGTTAAATGTTTTTTTCTTTTTGCCTTTCCAATCCTTGGAATTTTGGAAGTTTTAGGAATTGTCTTATGGAGTCAAAATGTTATACTAAATAGAATGTGGACTCTGGAGTCAGGAAAACAACTTCTGAATTCCATCTGCCTCACTTCTAGGCTGCATGGCTTTAGGCAGTTCATATATTCTTTATTTTTCCATCTGTAAAATGCTAGAGTAATACTTGGCCCAGAGAGTTGTTAAGAGACTACGTAAGATGATGTATGCAAACTACCAAGTATCGTGTGTCTATCTATAAAGACTTAATAAATGATAATGAGAGATAGCAAATTGGCAAGAGGACACATAAATTTGTTATATTCAGTCTTCATTTTTTGAATAAGCTTTAAGTTTTATATTTACAGAAAAATGTAAATATAGTAAAAGTCCTTAGATCTCCTGCATTCAGTTTCCCCCTTTAGTTGGACCATAAAGAAAGCTGAGTGCTAAAGAATTGATGCTTTTGAACTGTGACGCTGAAGACTCTTGAGTCCCCTGGACTGCAAGGAGATCCAACCAGTCCATCGTAAAGGAGATCAGTCCTGAATATTCATTGGAAGGGCTGATGCTGAAGCTGAAACTCCAGTACTTTGGCCACCTGCTGTGAAGATCTGACTCATTTGAAAAGTCCCTGAGGCTGAGAAAGACTGAAGGCTGAAGGAGAAGGGGCTGACAGAGGATGAGATGGTTGCATGGCATCACCAACTCAATGGGCATGAGTTTGAGTAGACTCTGGGAGTTGGTGATGGACAGGGAGGCCTCGCATGCTGCAGTCCATGGGTTCGCAAAGAATCGGACATGACTGAGCAACTGAACTGAATATCTTCTACCACCTGGGCACATTTATCACAATTGATGAACAAAGACCCATCTATTATTAATGAAATTCTACACTTTATTATAATTTCTTTCATTGTTCCATAATTTTCTTTTCCAGCATCCCATCCAAGATATATTTGTTATCACGTGTAGTTGTCATGTCTCCTTAGGTTCCTCTGGACTGTGACAGTTTCTCAGACTTTCCATGGATTTAATGACCTTGGAAGTTTTGAGGAGTACAGGGTCAGGAATTTTGTAGAATGCTATTTTATTTTGGGGATTGCCTGATATTTAATCATGATTTATTTGTGGTTATGGAATTTTGGGGAGCAAGACCGCATAGCTCAATTATGTTTCTCGAAATGTCAAGGGTGTGTATTATCAGTGTAATTCATCACTGTTGATGTTAACCTTTTAATCTTCATCAGCTGGCTGAGGTCATGTTTGTTAGGTTACTTTTTATTTCTCCCTTTTCTATCCTTTGCTCTTTGGAAGCACGTCAGACTTGAAGTGTGGGAAGTTGTGTTCTGTCTTCTTGAAGGGAAAATATTTACATAAATTATTTGGAATTTTTCTGTATGGGAGCCTTATATCCTGTCTTCTCCCTCATTTATTTATTTATCCAATTATTTATATAAGCATGGAATCATGACTGTCATACTTTGAGTTAAGATGCAGTCTTCTGTCATTTTGTTACGCACATTATTCTCATTTTGGCCATTCAGTGTTCTTTACTTCTCCATCCCTTTGACAAACCGTCATCAGTTTGGTTGGTTGGTTTGTTTTGAGTGCATCTTTACTTTCTGGCTTCCTGGGCTTCCCCAGTGGTTCAGAGGGTAAAGCATCTGCCTATAATGATGCTGTGAAAGTGCGGCACTCAATATGCCAGCAAATCTGGAAAACTCAGCAGTGGCCACAGGACTGGAAAAGGTTAGTTTTCATTCCAATCCCAAAGAAAGGCAATGCCAAAGAATGCTCCAAGTACCGCACAATTGCACTCATCGCACATGCTAGTAAAGTAATGCTCAAAATTCTCCAAGCCAGACTTCAGCAATGCGTGAACCGTGAACTCCCTGATGTTCAAGCTGGTTTTAGAAAAGGCAGAGGAACCAGAGATCAAACTACCAACATCCGCTGGATCATGGAAAAAGCAAGAGAATTCCAGAAAAACAGCTACTTCTGCTTTATTGACTATGCCAAAGCCTTTGACTGTGTGGATCACAATAAACTGTGGAAAATTCTGAAAGAGATGGGAATACCAGACCACCTGACCTGCCTCTTGAGAAATCTGTATGCAGGTCAGGAAGCAACAGTTAGAACTGGACATGGANTGGATTCTGATTGCTAGAATCTTGTTAAGGATTTTTGCATCTATGTTCATCAGTGATATCCACCTATTTTAATATACTTTTTTAAGCCTTTATCAAGAGTAGTAGAAAAGCTTTAGTATACTTATATATAAATATGTATAATATATATATATTTTAGAAAACTTATGAATTTTTGCATAATTAAAAAATTTGACATTTTTATTTCACTTGTTTGACTTAGTATGAATATAATGCTAGATTTTTAATGAAAAAATATATATGCAACAAGCAACAAAGGTTTACTGTATAGCACATAGAAATATATTCAATTTCTTATAATAGAAAATAATTTCAAAAATAACTTAGTGTGTATATACAGTTGTATCACCTTGATGTGCATCTGAAACACTGTAATCAATTATACTTTAATAAAATATATATATTAAGAAAAATATATAGTGTCTCATTTTTGAAGTAATTATCCCAACACATGAACTTATTTTATAATAGTAAGGTTTCATAAAATAATAAATCTATAATATCAAAAAGGGTATTATATATCATCTTCTAATAAGAAGACATGCTAAATGTCCCCTGAGAGTTAGTGTGGCAATTTTCCATCCTGTGTTTTCTTAATTTTTACCCCTGTCAAAACTGGGTCATAGTATAACCTCAACATGGTATTCTACTGCTTATTTCAAGGCTTTAAATAAGTTAAAATACATTTGTCCCCTTTATTATCCCTTCAAATCCAACTATAATAAAAAGTTACTAGGTAGAGACATAAAACTGAAAGTAAAAAAATACATCATGAAGACAAGATGCATTGACAAGGGTCCCTTTGAAAGGAAAACACATACTGGTGATGCTAAAAAAAAAAGTAAATACCGGAATTCACCAAATAATGCTCAAGTTGCTGACACAGAGAAGACAGACATACCTTTAGAATTTCTTGGGAAAATTAATATTTAAGGGAGAGGAAGGAGGGAAAATTAAGGGTGAAACATAGTGCAAATAAACAATTATGTCTATAAATATTTAAAGACATGTTATAAACATTTATAGACCCACTCACTGGTAAGAAATTCACTTTAGAAGTTATCATTTGGAAATAACCATTAAGCAGATTTTTAGGCTTACTGTATATTCAACATTATTTCAGGAGGTCCTCACCATCAAATAACTCAATACCTAGGTTAGAAAACAACACTAACATTTATATAAAACAGGCATGAAAGTCATTAAGGACTTTATCAAAAGTACTCTAAAGTGTAGTGTAACTAACAAGGAAAGCTGTCACTGCAAGCAGACTTGCTAAGATGGCACATTGCTTTAATTTTGAGTAATGACTTTTTATACAGAAATCAATGAGTAGCTATGAAAATTTTATAACATTATTATGTACCAATTAGATCATCCAGAAAGCCTGAGTAAGACAGTCAAGCAACTGGGGGGGGGGGCGGGGGAGGGCAGGTAGAATCTCTGCTTTTGGCTCTACTACTTATAACTTCAAGAATACAAGGAAGAACTATACAAAAAAATCTTAATGACCCAGATAACCACAATGGTGTCATCACTCACCACTTGAGAAAACTATTTCTTTCTTGAAAGTATATGCCCGTTTGAGGAGTTACTCATAAGCTTTCATAGCTGCTCTGTTTATTGTAGCTAAAGACTGAAATAAAACCCAAGCATTCATCAATATGTGACTAGATATATGAGTTTCATATGCATAGACTGAAATACTCTTGTATGGAAAGTAACATACTTATTGGTATATACAGTGACTTAGGTAGATCTCAAAATAATTAGGCTGAGTGAAAGAATTCAGGAAAAAATAAGAGTATGTGCAGTATAAATCCATTTATATAAAATTATAAAAATGAAAATAAATTATATAAGACATCAAATCAGTGGTTGGCCAGGGGAGAGGGTTTCAATAAAGGGAAATAATAGGGGAAAGTGATGGGAAAGAAGTCCAGGAAAATTTTTGGAGGTGATGGATGTTTCAGTTATATTGATTGTGGTGGTGTGGTTACATGAATGAAAACAGATGCCAAAATCTAATAAATTATACATTTGAAATATATGCAGTTACTTGTATGTCAGTTATATCTCAAGTGGTTGTACCACTTTATTTTCTCAATGGCAATAAAGTAATTCCAGTTCCTCAACATCCTGGCTAATATTTGGCCATACTAGCATAAATGTCTATAAGAAACAACAGGAAAAGTACTTTTGTAAACTTCTTACATTATGTGTGAACTGGTATATTATCACTGGTAGACTGTAATAAAGATATATACTATATTCAATACCCATTTATGACTAAGAAAAAAAAAAAAAACTCTCCAGAAAGTGGGCATAGAGGGAACATACCTCAACATAATAAAGGCTATATAGGACAAACCAAAGCAATATCATTCTCAATGGTGAAACACTGAAAGCATTTCCTCTAAGATCAGGAATAAGATAAGGATGTTTTCCTGTGGTCATGTATGGATGTGAGAGTTGGACTGTGAAGAAGGCTGAGCACCGAAGAATTGATGCTTTTGAACTGTGTGTTGGAGAAGACTCTTGAGAGTCCCTTGGACTGCAAGGAGATCCAACCAGTCCATTCTGAAGGAGATCAACCCTGGGATTTCTTTGGAAGGAATGATGCTAAAGCTGAAGCTCCAGTACTTTGGCCACCTTATGCGAAGAGTTGACTCATTGGAAAAGACCCTGATGCTGGGAGGGATTGGGGGCAGGAGGAGAAGGGGACAACTGAGGATGAGATGGCTGGATGGCATCACTGATTCGATGGACATGAGTCTGAGTGAACTCCGGGAGTTGGTGATGGACAGGGAGGCCTGGCGTGCTGCGATTCATGGGGTCGCAAAGTCGGACACGACTGAGCGACTGAACAGAACTGAACTGAAGGATGTTCACTCTCTCCACTTTTATTGAGTGTAGCTTTGGAAGCCCTAGACATAGCAATCACAGAAGAAAAATAAAGAAATCCAAATTGGAAAGGAAGTAGTAAAACTGCTGCTGTATGCAGTTTGCATTTTTATACATGATATGATACTACACACAGAAAATCCTAAAGACACTACCAGAAAACTACTAGAGCTCATCAGCAAATTTGGCAAAGTTTCAGGATACAAAATTAATACACAGAAATACCTTACATTTCTATACACTAACAACAAAATATCAGAAACAGGAATTAAGGAACCAATTCCATTTTCCACTGCATCAAAAAGTATAAGATATTAGGGATAAACCTACGTAAGGAGGGAAAAGACCTGTACTTAATGAAACTACAAAATTCTGATGAAAGAAATCAAAGATGGCACAAACAGATG
Organism: Aepyceros melampus; assembly: GCA_006408695.1. NCBI lineage: Eukaryota > Metazoa > Chordata > Mammalia > Artiodactyla > Bovidae > Aepyceros > Aepyceros melampus. The sequence continues at coordinate 233,546 of SJXQ01004779.1, forward strand.
GAGAAATATACCATGTTCTTGGATTGAAAGAATCAGTATTGTTAAAATGACTGCACTACCCAAAGTAATCTACAGATTGAATGCAATCCCTGTCAAATTACCAACAGCATTTTCCACAGCATTAAAAAAAAACTATTTAGTGTGTATGGAAACACAAAAGATCCTGAATAGCAAAAGCAATCTTGAGAAAGAAAAACAGAGCTGGAAGAATCATGTGTTCTGACTTCAGACTATCTACAAAGCTACAGTAATCAAAACAGTATGATTCTGGTACAAAAACATACAGATAGATCAATGGAACAGGATACAAAAAGTCGAGGATACAAAAAGTCCCACATATCTATGGTCACCTAATCTCTGACAAAGAAGGCCAAGACTATGCAATGAAGAACAATCAATCTCTTTAATAAGTGGTGCTAGGAAAATGAGACAGTTACATGTAAAAGTTAAAATTAGAACTTTCTCAAACATCATACACAAAAATAGATTCAAAATTGGTTAAAAATCTAAATGTAAGGCTATGACTATAACCCACCAGGCCGCTCTGTCCATGGAATTTTCCAGGCAAGAATAGTGGAGTGGGTTGCCATTTCCTCCTCCAAGAGATCTTCCTAACCCAGGGATCAAACCCACATCTCTTGTGTCTCCTGCATTAGCAGGTGGATTCTTAAACAACTGCACCACCTGGGAAACCTTAAGTCTAGATACTATACAACTCTTAAAGGAAAACAAAGGCAGAACACTCTCTAATAAAAATGGCAGGAAGACCTTTTTGATTCACTTACAGCAATGAAAATAAAACTAAACAGATTGGATCTAATTAGATTTGTTGTTCATATTTATCGCAGTGTCTGTAGCACCTAGGAGAGTGACTCATATGTAATGTTCATTGAATGAATTATTTTTCTAAAGATGGTTGGCGCTGATACTGACACACATAGAAATGCGTGGAAAGCTGGACTTAATATTGCAGAGTTCTAGGTCAGTAGAGAGCTGCATGCTTCCAGTGTGGCTGCAGTTAGCCCAACCATTTGAATCTCATCTGTCTGCCTTCAAAACTGTTGGTCCACATGTGGGACACATCCAAGGGACAAGCGGGTGAATGAAATAGAGGTTGACTGGTTGTGTTGCTTGAGTCTTGAAAATGGTACATAAATCCAGATGATTCCATCTGCCTTTACTAGATATATTCTATTTAGAGGGAATTGCTTCAATCCACAGGCTCAAATTAGTCACCAGGAGACCAACATGACTTGATAGTTTGTTTCACAAACTTAAGTAGGCTAATTACCTAAAAGTGCAAAGAATCTCCCTGACAGCAAACTCTGAGTACTAGAAGTGGGAGACTCAGGATGTTAGGACCAAGGCTATTAGGAACCACATGAAAGCTAATTAATGAAAACTTACTGACATAGCCTTGTCTAACTCAATGAAACTATGAGCCATGATGTGTAGGGCCACCCAAGATGGATAGGTCATGGTGGAGAGTTCAGACAAAATGTTATCCCCTGGAGAAGGGAATGGTGAACCATTTCAGTATTCTTGCCTTGAGAAACCCATGAACAGTATGAAAAGGCAAAAAGATAAGACACAGAAAGATGTACTCCCTAGGTCGGGAGGTGCCCAATATGCTACTAGAGAAGAGTGGAAAAATAACTCCAGAAAGAATGAAGAGCTGGAACGAAAGTGAAAACAAAGCCCAGTTGTGGATATGACTGGTGATGGAAGTAAAGTCTGATGCTGTAAAGAACAATATTGCGTAGGAACCTGGAATGTTAGGTCCATGAATCAAGGTAAATTAGAAGTGGTCAAACGGGAGATGGTAAGAGTGACTATTGACATTTCAGGAATCAGTGAACTAAAATGGACTGGAAAGGGCAAATTTAATTCAGATGACCATTACATCTACTATTGTGGGCAAGAATCTGTTAGAAGAAATGGAGTAGCCATCATAGTCAATAAGAGTCTGAAATGCACTACTTCAGTGCAATCTCAAAAATGACAGAATGATCTCTGTTCATGTCCAAGACAAACCATTCAATATCACAGTAATGCAAGACTATGCCACAGCTAGTAATGCTGAAGAAGTTGAAGTTGAACTGTTCTATGAAGACCTATAAGAACTTCTAGAAATAACAGCAAAAAAACATGTTGTTTTTATCAAAGGGGACTGGAATGCAAAAGTAGGAAGTCAAGAGATACCTGGAGTAACAGGCAATATGGCCTTGGAGCACAAAATGAAGCAGGGAAAAGGCTAACAGAGTTTTGCCAAGAGAACCACCAGTCATAGCAAACACCCTCTTCTAACAACACAAGAGAAGACTACACATGGATATCACCAGATGGTCAAAACCAAAATCAGATTAATTATATTCTTTGCAACCAAAGATGGAAAACCTCTATACAGTCAGCAAAAACAAGTCCGGGAGCTGACTGTGCTAAGATTAAAACTCCTTATTGACAAATTTAGACTTATATTGAAGAAAATCGGGAAAACCACTAGATCATTCAGGTATGACCTAAATCAAACCCTTATGATTATACAGTGGAAGTGAGAAATAGATTTAAGGAACTAGATCTGATAGACAGAGTGCCTGATGAACTACAGATAGAGGTTCATGACACTGTACAGGAGGTAGTGATCAAGACCATCCCCAAGAAAAAGAAATTCTAGAAGGAAAAACGGCTGTCTGAGGAGGCCTTACAAAGAGCTGAGAAAAGAAGAGAAGCTAAAGACAACAGAGAAAAGGAAAGATATACTCATTTGAATGCAGAGTTCCAAAAAATAGCAAGGAGAGATAAGAAAGCCTTCCTCAGTGATCAATGCAAAGATGTAGAGGAAAACAATTGAAAGGGAAAGACTAGACATCTCTTCAAGAAAATTAGAGATAAAAATGGAGCTTTTCATGCAAAAATGGGTACAATAAAGAACAGAAATGGTAAGGACATAAAACAAGCAGAAGCTATTAAGAAGAGGTGGCAAGAATACACAGAAGAACTGTACAAAACAGATCTTCACGACCCAGACAATCACAATGGTGTGATCACTCACCTAGAGACAGACTTCCTAGAATGTGAAGTCAAGTGGGACTTGGGAAGGATCACTATCAACAGCTAGTGGAGGTAATGGAATTCCCGTTAAGATATTTCAAGTCCTAAAAGATGATGTTGTGAAATTGCTGCACTCACTAATCCAGTCAATTTGGAAAACTCAGCAGTGGCCACAGGACTGGAAAAAGTCAGTTTTCATTCCAATCACAAAGAAAGGCAATGCCAAAGAATGCTCAAACTACCGCACAATGCACTCATCTCACATGCTAGTACAGTTATGCTCAAAATTCTCCAAGCCAGGTTTCAACAGTACGTGAACCGTGAACTCTCAAATGTTCAAGCTTGGTTTAGAAAAGGCTGAGGAACCAGATATCAAATTGCTAACATTCGCTGGATCATCGAAAAGGCAAGAAAGTTCCAGAAAAACATTGACTTCTACTTTATTGACTGTGCCAAAGCCTTTGACTGTGTGGATCAAAACTAACTGTGGAAAATTCTTAAAGAGATGTGAATACCAGACCTGCCTCCTGAGAAATCTGTATTCAGGTCAGGAAGCAACAGTTAGAACAGGACATGGAACAACAGACTGGTTCCAAATAGAAAAAGGAGTATGTCAAGGCTGTATATTGTCACCCTGCTTATTTATCTTATATACAGAGTACATCATGAGAAATGCCAGGCTGGATGAAGCACAAGCTGGAATCAAGATTGCCGGGAGAAATATCAATGACCTCAGATATGCAGATGACACCACCCTTATGGCAGAAAGCGAAGAAGAACTAAGGAGCTTCTTGATGAAAGTGAAGCAGGGAAGTGAAAAAGCTGGCTTAAAACTCAACATTCTAAAAACAAAAATCATGGCATCTGGTCCCATCACTTCATGGCAAATAGATGGGGAACCAATGGAAAGAGTGACAGACTTTATTTTGTCGGGTTCCAAAATCACTGTAGATGGGGACTTCAGCCATGAAATTAAAAGATGTTTGCTCCTTTGAAGAAAAGCTATGTATAATCTAGACAGTATATTAAAAACAGAGACATTACTTTGCTGACAAAGTCCATCTAGTCAAAGCTATGGTTTTCCAGTAGTCATGTATGGATGTGAGAGTTGGACTACAAAGAATGGTGAGTGCTGAAGAATTGATGACTTTGAACTGCAGTGTTGGAGAAGACTTTTGAGAGCCCCTTGGACTGTGAGGATATGAAATCAGTCAATCCTAAAGGAAATCAGTCCTAAATGTTCATTGGAAGGACTGATGTTGAAGCTGAAGTCAGATACTCTGGCCACCCGATGTGATAAACTGACTCACTGGAAAAGACCCTGATATTGGGAAAGATTGAAGGCAGGAGGAGAAAGGGATGTCAAAGTATGCAATGGTTGGATCGCATCACCAATTCCATGGACACGAGTTTCAGCAATCTTCAGGGGTTGGTGACGGACAAGGAAACCTGGTGTATTGTAGTCCATGGGGTTGCAAAGAGTTGGACACGACTGAACTGACTGAGTAGTGATCAGCAATGAGACCAGAGTACGGAGGAGTGAGAAAAGAAGGGAGACAGGGCAAAGGGACAGTAGGAGGAAGAGTGATAGATTGGGCAAAGGAAGACAGAGAGAGAGAAAGGGAAATAAGGGCATAAATGGAGAGAGAGGGGGAAAATATAACAAAGAGCAGAGATGGAGAAAAACGGCAGAGATGGACAAATGTCAGAGGAAAAAAATAGAAAGAAACTAAAAGGTCACAATAATTTCTGTCCCTTTGGAGTTCTGCTGTTTGGCTTTTCTTGGATTCCTGCAAGGACACTGTGTCCATAATAACATTTGTTTTCTCCCGATCTCTTTTCTATGGGTCAGTTTAAATGTAGACCCTTTCTTCTCACCAAGAGGGATCTGTACAGAATAGCCCCCATTATCCTGAGCTTGCTATTTGCAATCCTCTACTCCCTAAATATTTGGGGCATTTTGTCTGAATTCTATTTGATCCTCACTATAAAACTAAATACTGCTGCTGCTACTGCTGCTAAGTCGCTTCAGTCATGCCTGACTCTGTGTGACCCCATAGATGGCAGCCCACCAGGATCCCCTGTCCCTGGGACTCTCCAGGTAAGAACACTGGAGTGGGTTGCCATTTCCTTCTTCAAGGTATGAAAGTGAAACTGAAAGTGAAGTCGCTCAGTCATATCTGACTCTTAATGACCCCATGGACTGCAGCTTACCAGGCTCCTCTATAAATACATGGCCCCTTATATCTTAGACTATAGAACATCACAGCAGTATCTCCAAGGAGCTATCCTGTCTGAAACTTTACAGTTTGTTGACAATAAATCTATTCTTTTTGGTGGCTCTAAGCTCAATTCTAACCTCATTGAATTTCATCCAATCTTCTTTCTATACCTGCTCCTCGCCTTATTATCAAACCTTTAAGTTCTTGTACAAATCATTCATGAAATAGGTGCTACTCTATTGGCTCTGCTGTGTATAGATGGGTATTGGCTCAACCGCATTTACCAAATGAAAGGAAATATTGGTTATATGGACTTCCCTGGTGGCTCAGATGGTAAAGCATCTGCCTACAATGCAGGAGACCCAGGTTCCATCCCTGGGTTAGGAAGATCTCCTGGAGAAGGAAATGGCAACCCACTCCAGTATTCTTGCCTGGAAAATTCCATGGACAGAGGAGCCTGGTAGGCTACAGTCCACGGAGTCACGAAAAGTCAGACATGACTGAGCAACTTCACTTTCTTTCTTTCTTTTCTATTGGTTATACATCCCCATGGTGCCACAATATAGAAAAGGATTAGTAAACAAATCTGTACCCCGTAAATTGTGACTAAGCTCCTTCTTGCTTTGGACAAATGTGGGACTATCTTCTTGACAAATGACTTTCTGATGCTGATACCATTGTTACAAGCCAGCTCAGAAGACTGCGGAAATGCTCCCTTCCCACGTAGTCCAGAAGAGGCCTGCACCAGTAATCCAGGCAATACATCAAATCCCTGATTACATTCAGGCTGTCATTTTAAAATATGAACCTGCCATGCTCTAAAGACATTTTTTTAATTGTAGTATTTAAATGCTATCTCCTATGGAGATTAGTTTATGCTTAATTCATACTCAGCCCTGAGCTGAGCAGCACACGGCATGGTGGAGAGTCCTGGGCCTGAGGCACTCAGCGTGCCACTCCATCTGGGTTGCTGTTAATTGCACATAGGTGGCATATGTTTTGAGGGCCAAGGCAATCATACCTCTATAAATAACAGCATTATGAGTTTCTGATACTTCTGGGTTAAAGGAGCTTCTGTATAATACTACTTCATATAATAACTTTACTGAGTCAAGGTGGGGAATACTTTCTGTGCTCAACGCCCACTGTGAACAAACCTAGACACAATACAGAAACGTAGTGTATTGAAAAGCAGAGACATCACTTTGCCAACAAAGGTCTGTATAGTCAAAGCTATGGCTTTTCCAACTAGTCATTTATGAATGTGAGAGTTGAACCATAAAGAAAGTTGAGCACCAAATAATTGATGCTTTTGAATTGTGGTGCTGGAAAAGACTCTGGAGAGTCCACTGAACAGCAAGGAGATCAAACCAGTGCATCCTAAAGGAAATCAACTCTGAGTATTCATTGGGAGGATTGATATTGAAGCTGGAGCGCCAATACTTTGGCTACCTGATGCAAAGAACAGACTCACTGGAAAAGACTGATGCTGGGAAAGACTGAAAGAAGGAGAAGGGGACAACAGAGAATGAGATGATTGGATGGCATCAAAGATTCAATGGACATGAGTTTGAAAAACTCTGGTAGATAGTGAAGGACAAGGAAGCCTCGTGTGCTACAGTCCATGGGGTCATAAAGAGTCAGACATGATGGAGAGATTGAACAACAACAACCCACTGTGAACCTGAGATTCAAAAAGGCTGAGGCATTTCCGGGTGGTTAAGAAGCATGCTGAATCCAGAAGGGCTGTGGAACTTAGGTTTACAAACTTTAAGTCCAGAGAGTTTTTTTTTTTTAATATAATATGAAATTACTCAAGTCAGTACTTCCCATGGACCCAGTACAGTGCTTTGCATGTAAGGAAATGGAAGCAGAATTTAACTGATACCCCAACTAAGTAAGTGGAGCTGGTTGTTCAGACAATATATGAGTAGAATGTTTAAACACCACTGCCATGTCTATTCAACATCACTATGAATAAATGAGGGCATGTCCACACTCTTACCATAGGCATTGCATTGACTAGACTCTTTTTTAAATTAACTCTTTACTCTAATGGTTAATACCAGTCAAAACAAGACAGCCAATACATGCCTGCTACTGCCCCTCCAAGAGTAGTCAGTGTGACATTTTGTTTTCATTTCCTATGTTAGCAAAAATAAGGCACCATGGATCAACTATAGGGTTCTCTAGAAATCACAGTGTCCACATATAACATATAATCTAAGTCTCCTAACCACAAAATTTCTTATTCAGTAAAGGGGCCGACAATACTGCCATTTTCTCTCTAGAACCCACTGGAGAGGCTGACTGCTTCTCCTCTTGAGGGAATGGTTTATGATGAGCATAAACATTTCATTAACTGTAGCACAGGAAAATAAAATAAAATGTCATAATTAATTATGTAATGATCAAATACATAAATTGCTAGGATCCAAGAGCAAAGATAATGAGCACCTTAGATTTACATAGCATTATCATTTTCAAAGTGTTTTTATATATATTAGCTTAATTAATGCTCATGTGATATTTTAAAAATTACACATTTACAACCTCTACTAACCCACATTTCTACAAGGGCTTAATTGGCCATGCCTATTTTCCCTGTAAACACGCTCCAGAGTGCCCCATTCTAGAATCACACATTCATAGCTTTTGAAGATTAAAATTTCCAACTTCTCTTTTTAACCCACGGTAAGAGAGGTGGAATTAAAATTGAAATCACTGAGCATTAATCTCTTGAGGGCATCAAAGTGCCATTAGTGGGAGAACAATTAAGCTTTCAAGCAAGAAAAATTACTTCATTTGCATTTTTGTCTTACCAGCTTGTGACTGCCTTGTTGGTTCAGGTCAACTGCATTTTTTCTGAAGGAAGAATTTAAATGTGGGTAAAAACAGACCTCTGTACTTCTACTTGTATCTTATTTTTGATTTCACAATAGGGGGCTCCTTTGTAGATTTGACTGTACTATAACCTGTCCAAGCTTTGATTTTTTTCATCAATAAAATGAAGGAGTTGGATAAAACCATCTCTCAATATTTCACTCAATTTCAATTCTCAAAGTCTTATTTCAGCAGTACTTCCTTCCTACAGCACCTTGTTCATAAGACTAATCTTGGCCTCATTATTTAGACTGAACTTTTTCAATATTAAAGTATTACTGCTACGTTTGCTCCCTGGCACAAAAGATATGATGTCACTAATGTTAATCATTGTAATAATGCAACTGCCATTTTGAATATGCTTAACAGGTAACAAAAGCTCTATATACATTATCTCAAGAAATATATCAATCCTATGAAGGGTATATTATCCTAGTTTTTCATACTAGAAAAGCTAAAGTTCAGAATTTAAACAAATTGCCCCAAATGCAAGCTAAAGTCACACCATTAATAAGCCATCCTATTTTCAGAACCTCGGGACACATTTTTACACTCCAGTTCACAGGGCAGAACTGTCAGGTTAGCGGGAGGCATGGATGAGTTCATCTATGACATATATGCATTTTTCAAAATCTGCACATAAATTCACCATGAACTCATTTCCTCCTGCCAAAGAAAACCCCTTATAAAGAAAGATAAGTTTGTAATTTTCACACCATTTTCATGGTAAATGAAAACATGCACAGGTAGATTCAAAATAGTATTTCTAGAACCAATGATGCAGAATATCATTAATAAAAATGGAATCTTTGCATTCAGGTAGCTGGCAACAAAATTAATTACTGTTAGAAATTTAGACATTCATATTTTACATTCTAGAAGGAAAGAAACAAAATATTTGTGAGCACAGTTTCACTTACAGCTCATACATATTGATGGAGAAGTGAAAATAAGCAATGTATATATATATGTACAGCAGGGCACAATAAATTTAAATTTCCTCTTCCTTGAAAAGATGGCTGTTTAAAAAATACATATATTGTTGTTGCCAGTATGTGGTGTCTCTTAGCAAAAGGAAAACCAAACACACGAAAAACTGCCAATCAGCATATCAAAAACTCATATTTTAACTACCTATTTCAATATACTCAGCCCATGAACCATGAAGTTTCCTGACCTGTCCAGTGGGGACAAACACTATTCCTGACATGAATGAGCACTGGATGCTGTCATATCTAGTTCTTCTGGGTGGAACTTATCTTGATTTGGGGCAGTTTCTCATTGCATGTATGCATCATTACTCAGATGATTTGTCAAACGGGGCCCTTTGCAGGATTAGAAAACTAGACTATTTTGTCTACAGCATTTCTGTAGTAATGTCCGTCTAATGCTGTCGACATAATACTACAACATTAAGGATGCCTTATTTAAAAGGCTGGGGAGTGCTGCTTTGTTTCATAGATTGCAACTAGCAACCTATGGATCACATATATCCAGATGCTGTACCGTTTCACATGTTCTGTGTTGGATCTCACCCTATCTTATTTTGTTCTGCTAAAAGATGCTTACTCCTTGGAAGAAAAGTTATGACCAACCTAGACAGCATATTCAAAAGCAGAGATATTACGTTGCCGACTAAGATCCATCTAGTCAAGGCTATGGTTTTTCCTGTGGTCATGTATGGATGTGAGAGTTGGACTGTGAAGAAGGCTGAGCGCCGAAGAATTGATGCTTTTGAAGTGTGGTATTGGAGAAGACTCTCCAGGTATTGAGAGTCCCTTGGACTGCAAGGAGATCCAACCAGTCCATTCTGAAGGAGATTGGCCCTGGGATTTCTCTGGAAGGACTGATGCTGAAGCTGAAACTCTAGTACTTTGGCCACCTCATGTGAAGAGTTGACTCATTGGAAAAGACTCTGATGCTGGGAGGGATTGGGGGCAGGAGGAGAAGGGGACGACCGAGGATGAGATGGCTGGATGGCGTCACTGATTCCATGGGCGTGGGTCTGGGTGAACTCCGGGAGTTGATGATGGACAGGGAGGCCTGGCGTGCTGTGATTCATGGGTCGCAAAGGGTCAGACACAACTGAGCAACTGAACTGAACTGAACCAATTAAATTCAAAGTTCCAGACTTTCCATTCTAGTCAAGAAGGAGTAAGAGGGACTAGAGATACACCCTCATATGAAAAGTCAAAAGTGAGCAAAATATTTGAAACATTATTTTTCAATATACTGAAGATTTGTCAATAGTGACTTCAAGAAGATCAAAACAAGAAAAAATTAACAAGGTGAACCTCACATTACTTCAGCTAACTTCCCTGAGGGAATTTCCTGGTCACTGTGCAAAGACAGGAAAGCCAGGTGGAGTCCACTGGACTCTCTGAGTTAGAAAGACAGAGCTGAAAATCTGAGGAAACCAAAGCAGTTAGAAGTCACAGGGCATACTATCAAAAAGAAAACTGAACTGAAAAAAAAAAAAAAAAACAGCTTCCAATCTGCTACAGGCTCATCTTGAGCAATCAATTGAATAACAAGTGCATGCATGTGATAAAACTACCCAAGGTCAGGTTAGAAGCCATCCTCAAAATGACTAGATGTCACGATGCCCAGCACTCACCAAGGCCAGAAGTAGTGCTCATGTCTACTGCACAGATAAGAAAAGTTTATCATTCATGAGTCAGTTGGCAGAGGATATGGCAGTCTTGCTTCAGCACTGAGGAGTAATTAGCCCAAAGTTGAGTGCTGTTTCATTTCCACTTAATAAATTTTAAAAGCAAGACCTAAAGAACTAATGGGTTTCCATGTAACTTAACTACATCTCAGAACAGAGCTCAGGAATATTTAGAGGATGTTAAAAGTATTCAGCAACCAACAAGGTAATATTCACAAAGTCTATTATCCAGTTTAAACCCACAGGCACATGAAGTGGCAGAAAAACATGACACAAAACAAGGGAAAAAAATATCAATCAAAACTAACCAAGGATGGACACAGATGCTAGAACTGGCAGTTAAGGGCATTAAAACAACTGTCTAATAATCGCATGAATCAGAAAGTGAAGCACAGAAGGACAGTATCAGAGGAATGGGAAGACAAGCCGCAGATGGGGAGAAAGTATTTTTAAGACATACATGTGATGAAAGTCTATTATTCAAAATATTCAAGGAAATAATAAAATTCAATAATAATAAACAACTCGATTTAAAATTGGGCCAAAAACCTTGACACCTCATCAAAGAAAATAAAAAGGATGGTAAAAAAGCAAATGAAAAGATATCCCATAAAGTAGGTCTTAAATGAAAATCATGGTATTAATAAAAAACAACAAAGTATCACTATTCAACACATAAGAACAACCAAAATTCAAAATGCAGAGATGATATGGAGCAAGAACTATTACTGACTGCTGGTGAGAATGCAAAATGGTATAGCCATTTTAGAAGACAGTTTGTCAGCTTCTTACTGAACTAAACATACTCTTAACATATGATCAAGCAATCATACTCCTTGGCATTTACTCTAAGGAGCAGCAGAATTACGACCACATAAAAACCTACATTATTTATAGCAGCTTTATTCACAACGGTTAAAACTTGGACATAACCAAGATGTTCTTCAGTAGGTGAATGGATACATTCAATATTATTCTAGTACATCAAGACAAATATTACTCAGTGCTGAAAAAGAAATTAGCTATCAAACCATAAAAAAAACAGAACTTTAAATATATATTAATAAATGGAAAAAAGTCAATCTGGAAAGGATATATATTGGAAACTCAAAATAATAGGACTTCCTAGAATAGGCAAAATTTTGGAGACAGTAAAAGATCAGTAGTTGTCAAGAATTGGCAGAGTAAGGAGTAATGAACAGGTGATGAGCAGAGGATTTTTAAAGTGGTGAAAATAGTGTGTATGATGCCATAATGATGAATACTGTTATTATACATTTGTCCAAATATATAGAATATAAACACTATGAGAAATTTTATGTCTCCTATGAATTTTGAGTGATTATCTTGTGCCAATGTAGGTTTATCAATAGTAACAATACACTCACACTCTGTTGGGAGATGGTAATAATAGAGGGAGGCTATGCATGTGTAGGAGTAGAGGGTATACTGGGAAATCCCTACATGGGCTCTTAAATTTTCCTATGAACTTCTCCTCCTCCAAGTACATCTTAATTGCTGAAGATGCAAAGACTCAATCTGAACTTCCTGATATGGCAACTAAAACATCTAAGATGAAAAATACAGTGGCTTGGATTAAGAGCAGATTAGACATTACAGAAGAAGAAGTCACAGCAACAGAAATATTTCAAAGGAAACACAGAAAAAGGAAA
>SJXQ01004779.1:246520-455445 GCA_006408695.1 Aepyceros melampus
CAACTTCAAGAGGCTTTATATATGTGTAAGTGAAACCTCCAAAAGACAGAAGCAGAAAGAATATTTGAAGAAATAATGGCCAAACTTTTTCCAAATTTAAAGAAAACTTCAGACTCATAGGCTCAAGTAGCTCAATAAACCCTAAGCACCAGAAACACAAAGAAAATTAAACCATGGCACACCATAAGCAAATTGTACAGGTGAGTAAAGAAAACAAAACTTTAAAAGCAATCATGGGGGTGGGGAATAACATGTACAGAGGAACAAGAAGACAACAGATTTCTCACGAGAAATAAAGCAACGAAAACACAAAGACAATGGAACAATATTGTCCAAGTATATTTTTCAAAATGACATTTAGAATGAAACAATCATCTCAGTATGCAGTAAAGTAAGTAAGTAAGTAAAGTCACTCAGTCGTGTCCGACTCTTTGTGACCCCATGGACTGCAGCCCACCAGGTTCCTCAGTCCATGAGATTCTCCAAGCAGTATGCAGTAAAAGCTTAGACAAAATACAGTATTGACTTCTGATCAAAACTCTTAGCCTACTGGAAGTAGATTGCTGTCTTAAGTGGAAAAGTGGCATCTACAAGTCCACAGGTAATGTCAGAGTTAATCAAGAAAGGAATCACTTCCCTCTAATATCAGGAACAAAGTCAGGATGTCTGCTTTTATCATTTTAACTTGGCATTATACTGGAACTCTTAGCCAAGGGAATAAAGCAGTCAAAACCGTCCCAGGCTTCCCTTTGTATGAAAAAATGATGTTGATTGAAACATACCCATGGAAATAATTAAAAGGCTCTAAAATACATAAAATAACTTTGAAAAAAGAAAAATATGGACAACTAGGACTACCTGATATTAAGACTTCATTTATTACAAAGTAAAGCTTTATGATAGACTGTATGATATACTGTTTATCAAGACTGTATGATATACTGCATAACATAGGAAATTCTATTTAATGCTCTGTACTGACCTGTATGGGAAAAGAAGTATTGATATATGTATATGTATAACTGACTCACTTTGCTGGTTTTGAGCTTTCAAATTTTCAGTTTCTCCTACAAAATGAAGCTCTAGCTGCACTGTACCTACAAGACTGCATGGCAATGGAGATGTTTCTTGCCTGTGAGTCACTTGCTCTCAAGTTTGCAACTTGAGAAGTGCCTTTCCCTCTCCTTTATGGTCCTTACCCTGCTTTATTCACTTACTTAACTGCCTTAGGAATAAGAATTTTTGACTATCAATCAATTTCTTATCTTCTGTTAACAAACAAACAGAGAAAATTGTTTCTCCCAGTAGTCTGAGGGAAGAAGTCACAGAAAGCTCTTAACACTCTTCTCTGGTAAGTAAGTAAGTAAGTAAGTAAAGTCACTTAGTCGTGTCCGACTCTTTGTGACCCCATGGACTGCAGCCCACCAGGCTCCTCAGTCCATGAGATTTTCCAAGCAAGAATACTGGAGCGGGTTGCCATTTCCTTCTCCAGGGGATCTTCCCGACCCAGGGATCGAACCCGGGTCTCCCGCATTGGAGGCAGATGCTTTAACCTCTGAGCCACCAGGGAAGTCCCTGTTATTGGGTCCCAACTCATTTTCCACACCCTTTTCTTAATACTTCCTAAGCCAATATACACATAAAACTCTTATTTCATACACACTATTTCCCACATTCCCAAACAATCTCTATGTGTTGTGTTTGCTTACTTAGTATGTAAAGGAGATCCATGTTTAAACCACTAACAAAGAAAAAAGGAAAGAGAAAAGCATCGTTTACTTTTAAACTCATAGATTGGGATTTTCATTTCCAACAAATGGTAACTGGAAGTCATCTTCTCTCTCTCCAAGAAGGAGTGACAGAAAGAAAAGAACCCTTGACAGAAAAATGATTCCTTGCTGTTTGGTACAGGATATAAAAGGTTTAAAAATAAATGACCCGCAGAAAATGAGAGGTTCTAAAAGTTATCATCAACCATTTCATCAGTATAGGCTGGTACGGGTGTGATAAACCATGTGATGCTCAAAGTCTTTCTACTGTTTTCAGTCATAAATCTTCAGATGTCAAGATATTGCTGAATCAAGCCTGTAAGTTCCTCACTATACTGGGTCAACTCAAGTTACAGATCATGTTGTAATCATTTTTTTTCTCCTGCAAACTAAGCCCAGCTGTGCCACCTTTTTTGTTTGTAATATTATTTTTATTCACTTGCTTCTCAAGATGAGGAACAAATAATAATTATAAGAGTATTAAATAAGTTCACAATATCAGTTCACAACATCTTTATATAAGTCCTGCATAGATACAATTAAATATGAGATAATTATTGCTTGTATATTTTGCATGCTTGTAAATTTATCCTCATATTTCAATATTTTAATAGTTTTCCATCATATACTTACAAATAGAACTTTTCATCCCATACTGGATTCAAGTTTCCAAAAATGGTTTTAGTCCTTCTTTTGTTCTTTCCGACTTGAACTGTAACATATGGGTCACTAGACCCTGTTTTGTCTTTTGCCTGCAAGCCTTGTGCAGAAACCACTGAAACAAAACAAATTCAAACTTTTAGTATAAGTATTTTTGCAGAAACAAAAAACTGATAATGAAGGAAACATTCTCTATTACTTTGTCCTTTGGGTTTGCAGACACATCCCTACTGCTTTCAGTCTCATGAACAACATGATTTAACAAAAGAATGAATTACACAACATTAAAATCTTTCTTTGACTAATATTTCATTTTGCCTGTAATGAACATGTAGACATACATCTACATATATTTATCTATGTACTCATATGTCACTGCATGCATGTATAGACAAATGAGAATGCACAAACATTGAGCCGATTAATTCAGTAAATATTTTGAATTATCCAATGTAGTTCAAAGTCTGTGCTTTAAAATGTGTTTGTGTATAGGAGTTTACTGTCAGTATTAAAGAAAAGCTTCTTAATTTTACCTTTTGAATACAATATGAGTGAGTTAAGAGGCTTGGTAAACATTAATATGATAACCTATGCAATTGCTGTTACTATTATGAGCAACTTCAGAAGTTCAAGTTACTAGACATCACTATGCTCAAATTGCATTGAGTCAAGGATCAAATGGATAAGGGGTATTGATCCAGGAGTAAGTAAAATGATATTTGTTTTGCATTAAGAAAAACTGACTAAAGAGATTATTGGCTACTCTTGTCATTTATCAGTGTCAGGCAGGAACAAAACTAATCTCTTGTAAATGGTAGGGTATTGACAAATATATTATAAAACAGAACTTTCTTCCTCTTGAAGAGCTTTTGATTAGAATGAGACATGGACTGAAATCAGTTCATTATCTATCATACCTTTTAGAAATTTGAAGTTTCAATTAGACTTCAAAGTTGACAAGACTGAAAAAATCTACTTATTTTGCCAATAACAATTATTAGCAGTGATTTCTAATATATATAAAAATCTCAAAGTGGAATAAAATTTTTCAAAAAGACTTATTTTTACCTGTAATGGTTATTTTTGCTGACCACTTAGATGTCCCATCCAGTACACTCTGTTTGGCTGCCTTTGTGTACTGCACAAAATCTTCTTTAGAAATCTGAAACATTTCCTGAATTACTTCAAACACCTCCGGCCTGTTTGTCTCCCTGATCTTCATTCTCTCTTTCATGGCTGTAATAATGGTTTGAGTCTTATCTTCTGCACCATGCTTAGAACTCTTTTCTGCTGCTCCTATAATAGAAAAATTGATGATGACGTAAATACACATGAAGCTCTTTTTCATAGACCAAGAGAAGGAGGGTCAGAAAAAAAGGAAGAACATGAGAATGAATGAATGCTTTAATTCTCAGGAATCAGGGTAGCTTTTTCAGAAAATATCAGGAGAATAAGAACCATGCTGAGATTCAGAATGACTAGCCCTTATTATTTGTAGGTAATGGACATCCACAATCCCAGGGTTTTTTAGTTGTATTACTGAACTGAATCACAGCTGTGCAAATATTTGGTTTGAATTTTTAAAAACAACTTTCCAGACCAAAGGAACACACACAATTAAATGTGTTACATACCACACATATTTACTCACTGGGTAACCAAGACAAAATTGAGAAACAGATTCATACGGCAAATGTCACTCAGAAATCAACATTTCAAATACTTGCATTCACCTAAAGTGCATGATTTTTTTTTAATTTTTATTTTTACTTTATTTTGCTTTACAATACAGTATTGGTTTTGCCATACATTGACATGAATCAGCCACAGGTGTACATGAGTTCCCAATCCAGAACCCCCCTCCCACCTCCCACCCCATATCATCTCTCTGGATCATTCCCGTGCACCAGCCCCTAGCATCCTGTTCCTATATTGAACAGACTGGCGATTCGTTTCTTACATGATAGTACACGTTTCAATGCCATTCTCCCAAATCATCCCACCCTCTCCCTCTCTCACAGAGTCCAAAAGTCCATTCTATACATCTGTGTCTCTTTTGCTGTCTCGCATACAGGGTTATCATTACCATATTTCTAAATTCCATATATATGTGTAAGTATACTGTATTGGTGTTTTTCTTTCTGGCTTACTTCACTCTGTATAATAGGCTCCAGTTTCATCCACCTCATTAGAACTGATTCAAATGTATTCTTTTTAATGGCTGAGTAAAATTCATTACATTTTTCCTCACAAAATGAAAACTACCACTATCCATCAGATTGAAATATAGGGTGAGATTCTACTTGGCATGAAGGTGATTCTATTTAAACAGGATTTAGAAACTACTGGGGTGCACCATCCCCACATCATGGGCCACAGACGTGAACTGGCATTCTATGATATGGCCACAGTTTTAAACAGGCTGGATTTTCGCTTTCTACTCAAAAAGTAATTTTTTTTTACTTCTAGGACATCATTTGTTATGATTAGTCTCAATCTGCTGGGCTATACACTATCTTTGTGCTATAAATCCTTGTTAACAAATCCTGACAGTGAAGAATTTCCAAAAGGCAATCTTTGAGTTCCTCAGCTTCTCCAACCACCAGCCTGGAAGTCTCAATGCTCTGTGTGGCCTCTGGGTTGCTCTGTATTCCACATGCAAACAGTAGACCTTGATTCTGACTATCAAGGTTCCTTACTGAGTGTGAAGTAGGAAAGTAAAAGATCACGTGACAGGGTCCAGAGGGACTGTCGCTACGGAAACCAAACAATTTTTGGTACAGAAACAACTGAGATATAATGAAAAGAATATTGTGGCTATAGGTAATTCAGTTCAGGCGCTCAGTTGTATCCGATTCTTTGTGACCCCATGAACTGCAGCACACCAGGCCTCCCTGTCCATCACCAACTCCCAGAGTTCACCCAAACTCATGTCCATCAAGTTGGTATACCATCCAGCCATCTCATCCTCTGTCGTCCCCTTCTCCTCCTGCCCCCAATCCCTCCCAGCATCAGAACCTTTTCCAATGAGTCAACTCTTCGCATGAGGTGGCCAAAGTACTGGAGTTTTAGCTTTAGCATCACTCCTTCCAAAGAACAACCAGGACTGATCTCCTTCAGAATGGACTGGTTGGATCTCCTTGCAGCCCAAGGGACTCTCAAGAGTCTTCAACACCACAGTTCAAAAGCAGCAATTCTTCGGTGCTCAGCTTTCTTCACAGTCCAACTCTCACATCCATACATGACCACTGGAAAAACCATAGCCTTGACTAGGCTCACCTTTGTTGGCAAAGTAATGTCTCTGCTTTTCAATATACTATCTAGGTTGGTCATAACTTTCCTTCCAAGGAGTAAGTGTCTTTTAATTTCATGGCTGGAACCACCATCTGCAGTGATCTTGGAGCCCCCAAAAATAATCATTCCAATTTTTATCTCCATGACTATAAATACTGCCAAACTTGTATTATTTTTTTTAAATACTGTATTTATGAAATAGGCATACTAATAGCTCATAAAATTGTTTAGAGATTGAATGTGATGATTTATCTACATAATTCCAACCGCAAAGATAGCCTCATTAATGTTCTTTGAATCTACTTCTGTAAATGTTATGCACCTGATTTAAACACAGAAACTAAAACTAAAAGGGAAGGTCAACTATGAACTTTACTTATAATAAAATCTTATAAAATTTAACATCAGTATTTTAGTGAACATCCTCATTACTTGAAAATATAACATTTGTTTTCTAAAGTGGAAAAATGCATTTGTAGTAATCAAGATGTAATTAAAGTACAGTAAAAGAGATGCATATTCTATTGGTAAAAAGAGAAGTTTCCCTCTCTTTATATATTTTTTTAACCTTTGAGAATTTAAACCACATATTTAAAAAAGAATACTAAAAATTACCTTATTCCATTTAAGATATAATTTGAAGGGACATTCTTAATGCCATAGTAATCTGTTGAACATGCCCTAGAATAACTGCACATTTGTGAATTATGTATCCTTAAGCATTCTTGTGATTTGTTAATAATGGCTTGGTTCCACAGAGCATAATTCTCATAGAGTAAAATTAGCATAGGCTAGACGACATAGTTGCAACACCCCAAAGAGATATTTTACTTCAAGTATTAGAATAACCATTAAATAGAAAAAAAAAAAATACAGTAACTTGAAAAAGTCACCTGCAAGATTCAAAGTGCCTCAAAAGTTTGGTTTTAAAGGTGACTCGAAGAATGTCCAAAGGGTTAGAAGCATCATTAAAATATGGGCTTCCCCCAATATTTTATTTCTAAACAACTATGCTTGTTGTGTCTATTCAGTTCAGTTCAGTTCAGTCGCTCAGTCATGTCCAACTCTTTGCGACCCCATGAATCGCAGCACGCCAGGCCTCCCTGTCCATCGCCATCTCCCGGAGTTCACTCAGACTCACGTCCAGCGGGTCTGTGATGCCATCCAGCCATCTCATCCTTGGTCCCTTCTCCTCCTGCCCCCAATCCCTCCCAGCATCAGGGTCTTTTCCAATGAGTCAATCCTTCTCATGAGGTGGCCAAAGTACTGGAGTTTCAACTTCAGCATCATTCTTTCCAAAGAAATCCCAGGACTGATCTCCCCCAGAATGGACTGGTTGGGTCTCCTTGCAGTCCAAGGGACTCTCAAGAGTCTTCTCCAGCACCATAGTCCAAAAGCATCAATTCTTTGGCGCTCAGCCTTCTTCACAGTCCAACTCTCACATCCATACATGACCACAGGAAAAACCATAGCCTTGACTAGACGGACCTTTGTTGGCAAAGTAATGTCTCTGTTTTTCAATATCCTATCTAGGTTGGGGCTGCAGTCACCATCTGCAGTGATTTTGGAGCCCAAAAAAATAAAGTCTGACACTGTTTCTACTATTTCCCCATCTATTTCCCATGAAGTGATGGGACCAGAGGCCTTGATCTTCATTTTCTGAATGTTGAGCTTTAAGCCAACTTTTTCACTCTCCTTTTCACTTTCATCAGGAGGCTTTTGAACTCCTCTTCACTTTCTGCCATAAGGGTGGTGTCATCTACATATCTGAGGTTATTGATATTTCTCCCGGCAATCTTGATTCCAGCTTGTGTTTCTTCCAGTCCAGCATTTCTCATGATGTACTCTGCACAGAAGTTAAATAAGCAGGGTGACAATATACAGCCTTGACGTACTCCTTTTCCTAGTTGGAACCAGTCTGTTGTTCCATGTCCAGTTCTAACTGTTGCTTCCTGACCTGCATACAGATTTCTCAAGAGGCAGGTCAGGTGGTCTGGTATTTCCATCTCTTTCACAATTTTCCACAGTTTATTGTGATCCACAGAGTCGAAGGCTTTGGCATAGTCAATAAAGCAGAAATAGATGTTTTTCTGGAACTCTCTTGCTTTTCCCATGATCCAGTGGATGTTGGCAATTTGATCTCTGGTTCCTCTGCCTTTTCTAAAACCAGCTTGAACATTAGGGAGTTCACAGTTCACGTATTGCTGAAGTCTGGCTTGGAGAATTTTGAGCATTACTTTACTAGCATGTGAGATGAGTGCTATTGTGCGGTAGTTTGAGCATTCTTTGGCATTGCCTTTCTTTGGGATTGGAATGAAAACTGACCTTTTCCAGTCCTGTGGCCACTGCTGAGTTCTCCAAATTTGCTGGCATATTGAGTGCAGACTTTTACAGCATCTCTAGAAAAGTATGTTAAAGTCCTCAAAAGTTAAACGCATTAACTTTTGGGTTATATTTCTAATTCAGGCAGAGCCAATTTACTGCCATCCACATAATAAATGTTCATCCCAATAATAATTTTGAAATTTAAGACTAGAATGTCAAAAGAATTTTCTTTCTAAGAAATCAAAATTCTGTACTTAACAACCACTACTTAAATTCTCTTGAAGAATCAATTAGGAAAGCCTGACAATTAACTTTGAAATAATTCACCAATGCTCTTGATGCTGGAGTAGAATATCTACTCTAAAATGTACAGACAACAGACAGACCCATAAATGCAAAATCACCAATCTGGGAGAGCAAATTAGTAGAGACTTATGTTTGAGGCTTTTATCTATTATATCTAAAAAAGACACATAGCTTTTATGTTTTTGATCTGAAAAATGATTCAACTTTGGTTTAGTTCAGGGATACAGACCAGTTCATAATTTTTGTAACTCATCTACAATGACTTTTCATTGCCTCATCATTTATTGAACCCACATATCTCATCTTATTTTTCTAATGAAACTATTTCTTAAATAAATTTCCAGCTCTTTGGTTTATTGGTTTATTCTTTTCCTTTGGGCTTATTCTGTTTATCTCAAAGTCATCAGAGATAAACAGATTTGTATTTATATGAGTTTTCCTTCAAAGTATGTGGTAGAAGATCTAGCAGCTTCACTGAAATACAGTAATAAGTCAACCGGAGATCAACAATAAAGATCAAAAGAGATATTACACAATGAAAGCACTTCATAAAGTGTAATACATTATCCAAATGGAACTCATCTTTGTTACTTTCAAAAACACTTAATTGACAGATCAGAAAATGCAATTATGCACAAGACTGCAAGGGAATTCAACCTTAGACAGAGGCAGGCTTATCTCACATGATGCCCTTACACCTAATTTAATGGAACAAAGCCAATTAGCTAGAAACCTTCATTTTTCTTTCATTTTTATTCATTACCCAAAGCATCTAAATTTCATATGAAAGTAATAGTTTCATCATTTTTATATGGTGATTTATAATTTCAGTTTTCCTTACAAATAATTCCTATATGTATGTGACAAATGCATCATCCCACCTTGGCCCCAGTCTCTTCTCTTCCCTATTTTTTCAACAGCTGTTCCAAAACATTTTTACTCTCCATTACTCTCCACTCTCAGCATATGATATTATCTTTTCTTTAAAAGAACTCCTGGCTTTCTAAATTCAGTGGTCACATTTTCTTCCCTCTCCCATGGAAAAACAACAACAACAACAACAACAACAAAAGCCAAACTTGATTTATGGCATTTGCAGATTTCTGTGCTTAAATATTCCTAACATGGCTGATTTCAAGCAACTGTCTCACAGAATTCTTCAATATGTATCAACCGACACTGATGCAACTACTTCCTTCAGTTGGTTTTATACACACACACACACACACACACACACACACACACACACACACGTCTTCTACATCCTAGTCTTTAAGGCCAACTTCAGTTAAATGTGTATTCCAAGTATCTAGTATACTGCTTGGAAAACAAGATACACTCAATAAAGATAAAATGTTTATTGTGGGAATCTAAAAGAAAACAATTACTATATTTGACTATTCAATTTGGCCCTGGGTTTAATTTAATGTGCTATAAACTTTTTACACACTGTGACCATAAGGACAAAAATACTGGAAGAAACAAGAATGAGTTGCTATGTAAAATGTCATACATTCTTTGTCATATCTTATGAAGAGACAAAATACACTGGGTTCTTAGCTTCAGATTTGGGATTTTCAGAAGACAAATGTGTGCCCACCATTATAAAAGCAGAATTTGCTTGGCATATGTACTTCATGCACTTAATTACATAAAGCAAGGGCGTAAGTTTACTTTTTTGTAAATCAAGAAAACTATTTTTAAATAAGACCAAAGAGCACAGCACTCATGGTGTGTGGTTACAGAAGGAGACAGCCTTCTGTTTAAATTCTGATTTGCCACTTATGATCTGAACTTGGGCTACTTAATTCTTTCTGTAAGCTTTAGTTTTATCATCTTAGAAAAAGCAGGAAATGATATTACTGTTTTCCTTTACAGGGTCATTGTAAGGATTAAACAAGATACTGATATAGTTTCAATACTAATAATTGAATAAGCATAGGGATTTTAGGACAAAAGTGAAGGTATAGTATTTATTAAATAATTTCACATTAACAAGAAATTTCAGGGTTTTGCACTTCAACTGCCCCATGAAGCAACTCCTTGAAAACTTTGCCCTGGACAGTGTCAGGCTCAGCATCTGCCAAGACTGAGTTCTCTATAACTGTTCCCTAGAGTGGAGTCCAAAGACACAGAGTTGAAAGAGACTGTAGAAAATAATAATGATAACAAGAATGTTAATAGTAATTTATTATTAACATCCATTAACACTTTACCTGCATTTGAAGCTAATGAACCCAGAGGGTGCAAGTGGTTAATAACTCGGCACTCAGGATCTGATACTGAGCCATGTGTCTCCCTAAGAGTGTCTAATCTGATCAACTTTACTGCTTTTACTGTCTTTACCAGTAAAATCATGTAGGCGGACCTGCTTGTGATGTCCCTGCTTTCCTCTCCCATGAAACCACATAGGTGGGCATGTAGTTGGCATTTCCTACCCTTTCCCTTTAGCTGTTTTAACAACCAAGATAATCTTAACCCTCCTCTTTTACCATGCCTTCAATCTTTCAAGGAACAGCCCTGCAACTCCCCCGTCTTTAAGTCAGCCACCTACTTTTCCGTGTAAGATCAAAGCCACACACTCCGCATGATTTCTCCCACACAGCAAAGGACTGATGTTTAACAGGAGGGTAATGGGAGGAGCACAGATCCAGCCTAGCATCATCTCCCACCCCTGGAGGTGGGGAATGTGGGCTGGGAGCCCCCTTTCCAGGAACTGCCACCTTCTATAAAGTGACTTCACTGTCATTAAACCTACAGCTCCAAACAAACAGAAGCAACCATTCCTGCCCTCTCCACTGGACGAATCCTGCCAGATTCCACCATCCCACTTTTAGTAAATGCAATCTTTTAGAAGAAGTTTAGAAACATTCACATCTCAAAATCCTCCACAAAATCAGGAATGCACTCTCACAATTGTGTATCAAAACTGCATCTCATGAGCATTATTTAGATATTTGCTTTCTCAAG
The DNA here is from genome assembly GCA_006408695.1 of Aepyceros melampus. NCBI lineage: Eukaryota > Metazoa > Chordata > Mammalia > Artiodactyla > Bovidae > Aepyceros > Aepyceros melampus. The sequence goes on from SJXQ01004779.1 coordinate 257,845, forward strand.
ATTTCCCAATCACTTCAGAGTCTAAAACCATTTATAGGGATTAAGGGAACAAATAAACTTAAAAAAAAAAAAGTGGGAAACTTAAAAAACATTTTTACTGTATAAGAGAAAAAGAAGGGAGCAAGGAAGAGAGAGGAAGACAGAACTTTTTGGTCTCACCACTTAGCTACATAGATTACTTCAATCCTTTTCAAAAAGAGAAAGAAAGAAAATGAATAGAAACAAAAAATTAAACAAAATTTTTTAAAAAATTTTCTTTTTCTCTATTTTTAAATAGCCTCTGACACCTAGAAATTTGGCTAACACAACTGGTTCACACTGTGGCTGGAAGCTGTCCCAGTGCTCACCACTAGGCAATGTTGCTCTCCAGCTGGGTGTAAGGACTCTCACAGGGCACAAACCTTGCACATGGTCCCTGTTAAAATGAAACAAATAAGACCACTCTGTAAGTTTTTCTAAGCACAGTTGAAAACCAGGTCACCATGTGACCACAAAATACCAAACATCCTCCTCCACATATGAACGACTACTGCTTCTTTACTAAATTCAGCTATTAGTCTCTGCTTTCTTACAGATAAGAGTTTTTTCTTTTATGTGCACAATAACAGGATTGTCCTTACTATAAGGCAACACCTGATCCAGAGAAATCCTCTCTTTTTAATACTCTCTTACTGAAATGCCCTGTGGTTCACCCTGGTGTGCATTCTCCATCGAAGCCATGGGTAATAAACTGAACTTTTAAAACTACAGGAGTGTTCTTAGTGATTTTTAACTGGAGAGCATTGACAGGTATTACTAATCCTTTCCACATATATGGAAAATGGTACTCAGAGAGGTTTTAGAAAACTCTTACTAGTGACAGGATTAGAAGCCAGATCTTTCTCAAGTAGTTCAGGACTCCAAAAACATACATATAGATAGATAGCCTTTTTTCTTAGGTTACGTAGAATATTTCCGTCACATTGCTGCTGCTGCTGCTGCTGCTAAGTTGCTTCAGTCGTGTCCAACTTTGTGCGACCCCATAGACGGCAGCCCACCAGGCTCCCCCGTCCCGGGGATTCTCCAAGCAAGAATACTGGAGTGGATTGCCATTTCCTTCTCCAATGCACGAAAGTGAAAAAGTGAAAGTGAAGGCACTCAGTTGTGTCTGACTCTTCGAGACCCCATGGACTGTAGCCTACCAGGCTCCTCTATCCATGGGATTTTCAGGCAAGAGTACTGGAGTGGGCTCCCATTGCCTTCTCTGTCACATTAAGTGAGGCATATTCACATTTTTTGTACGCCCATGTATCCTGAAAATGATCCGTTATGAGGTTATTCCTTTGGATTAAGAAACTGATCACTGCATTAAAGTAACAACTATTGATTCCACTTTTATCCAAATTATCTTATCAAATCATGTTCTACTTAGTATTGAAAAGTCAGTGTAGTGAGTATGTTGTGGCTGGAGATAGAGACGATGGAGAGTGGGTGAACCTCGAGCTCGGTTGGTTGGCCATAGAGGGAAGTCTTAGGGAGTCATCCTGAAGAGAAGGCCTAGGAAGCCCTGGTCTGGGTAGCACAGATTGTCTAAAAGACAGGGAGAGGAGGAAAGTACTAGAAATAAAATTCAACAACTTTCCATTTCCCCCTCTAGGGATCCATTTTGCATGTTTCTTTATAATTAGGAGAGATCACTAGGCTAGGAGTTCAGAGACCTTAGTTGTAACCCTGCCTATGTTATTCATCTGGCCTTTTTTTTTTTTTATAAGATACTGAGCTGTCTGCACTAAGTAAAATCAGTAGCTTGGATTCTTCCAATTCATGGATCTCAAAGGCTCCCCTAATGATCTATGGTTCTATGGAAGAATGATCTCTAAACTATTTCATGCGATTTCTAAGTGTGCTCTCATGTTATTTGTTGCTTCTCAACATTTATTATGTAGTTAGCTGTGCTTACACGTGTGCTAATTATGGGGAAACAAAGACTGGTCTCCACCCTAAAGCAGCAAATACAAAGCTTCCTTAGTACTGATTATGTAAACATACTTTGTATAATTGCTATTGACAAAGCAAAATGTCAAAAGTTTCCAACATATGTATTCACATTTATTTACCTAAGTTGTAGAAAATATGTCTGAGACCAGGGACAACACTGATAATATTTTTTCTAGATCTGAAAGCCCAGAATAAAGCTCCCACCCACAGTAGCTGTTCATATGTTATACAAATAACATATGTCTTAAGATGCATGGTTACAATATGTGGTAACACAAATACTAAAGAAAAAAAAAATCAGTAGTTTGCAGACAGGAACGCACTAGCCAGATTTTGTGAATGTTATGAATTCACAATGGCTAAGCATTAGTGCACATAAGCTTAACATAATGTTAGTAGGAAACACTGAACAAAATAATACATCTCACAAGATGCTGCTTTCATGAACTCTTGATGAAATGCTTTCTCTTTTTATGCAGATACTTGAAATTTCCAGTTAGGAACTGAAACTAGGTAGAATGTTTTCAGTGGGACTCTGGGATTTCTTTTTTGGAGATGTGTAAGAAAGTGCTGGCCAACTGGGTTAGGCTTCATGGTTACTTGCATATTTTTCTGATTTTGAAGTTTTTTTTTTTCTACTTTAAAAAGATAACCAAGGGAAATTTTTAATCCTTTAATTTTCATTTTTATAACCTACTATTACCTTGCAAAAAAAGATCCTATCTTTAAAGCAAATTTCATATATACTTGAATATATTATATTCTTATAATCTTTGTGATTTTTTTAAAAAAATATTGTATTTTTGAGAGTCTAACCTCTACTCTAGATCTTTGCTTTTTGGTATTTGTCATCAATTTTGTACCTTTAAGAATCCAATCTTCAGTAGCCATTTTTACTTAGGAGTATGATTACTGGCTTGATTGCTCTCTCCCCCTTTTGACTCTCCTTTTTTCCCTCCAGGTCACCTCTATCTCCTCCCTCCCCCTTCTCTTCTCTACTCAACTCTGTGAATCTTTTTGGGTGTTCTGGGCTGTGGGGAACATTTAGGGAACTGATTACTGGCTAGATCTGTCTCTATTCCTTTGACTCTCCCTCTTCTCCTCCTGGTCACCTCTATCTCCTTCCTCTTTCTTCACTTCTCTATGTAACTCCATGAACCTCTCTGAGTGTTCCAGACTGTGGAGAGCACATAGGGGATTAATTACTAGCTAGACTCCCCCTCTCCCTTTTTGATTCCCCCTTCTTCTCCTCTACCTCTCTCTCCCTCTTCCCTCTTCTCTTCTCCATGTAACTCTGTGAAACTCTCTGGGTGTCCCTCATTGTGGAGAATCTTTTCACCATTAACCTAGATGTTTTGTCATTGGTGCAGTATGGATGGAGAAGTCTTGAGGCTACTGTAAGAATAAGACTGAAAGCCAAAGGCAGGAGGCTTAAATCCAAAACTTGAGAACACCAGAAAACTCCTGACACTAGGGAACATTAATTGACAAGAGCTCATCCAAAAGCTTCCATACATACAATGAAATCAAGCTCCACCCAAGAGCCAAAAGTTTCAGAGCAAGACATACCAAACTAATTCTCCATCAACCCCTTCTTCTCCTCTACCTCTCTCTCCTTCTTCCCTCTTCTCTTCTCCATGTAACTCTGTGAAACTCTCTGGGTGTCCCTCATTGTGGAGAATCTTTTCACCATTAACCTAGATGTTTTGTCATTGGTGCAGTATGGATGGAGAAGTCTTGAGGCTACTGTAAGAATAAGACTGAAAGCCAAAGGCAGGAGGCTTAAATCCAAAACTTGAGAACACCAGAAAACTCCTGACACTAGGGAACATTAATTGACAAGAGCTCATCCAAAAGCTTCCATACATACAATGAAATCAAGCTCCACCCAAGAGCCAAAAGTTTCAGAGCAAGACATACCAAACTAATTCTCCATCAACACAAGAACATAACCCTGAGCATTAAAATACAGGCAGCCAAAACTCACACCAAACCCACAGAAAACTCAAAACTCACTACAGGACATTACAATGCATTCCAGAGAGAAGAGGCCAGCTCCACCCTCCAGATCATCAACATAGGCCTCCCTAACCAGGAAACCTTGACTAGCTACTCATCCAACCCCAATCACAGGAAGGAACCTCCACAATAAAGAGGAACCACCAACTTCCAGCATACAGAAAGGCCACCCCAAAAACAGCAACCTAAACAAGATGAAAAGGCAGAGAAATATTCAGAAGGTAAGGGAACGTGATAAATGCACGCCAAACCAAACAAAAGAGGAGGAGATAGGAGTCTACCTGAAAAAGAATTCAGAATAATGATGGTAAAAATGACCCAAAATGTTGAAAACAACATGGAGTTACAGATAAATAGCCTGGAGACAATGACTGAGAAGATGCCAGAAATGCTTAACAAAGACCTAGAAGAAATAAAAAAAAGTCAATCAATAATGAATAATGCAATAGCTTCGATCAAAAACACTCTGGAGGGACCAACAGTAGAATAACTGAGGCAGAAGATAGGATAAGTGAGGTGGAAGATAGAACGGTAGAAATAAATGAAGCAGAGAGGGGAAAAAAAAGAATTAAAAGAAATAAGGACAACCTCAGAGACCTCTGGGACAATGTTACATGCCCCAACATTTGAATCATAGGAGTCTCAGAAGAAGACAAAAAAGAAAGGACATGTGAAAATACTTGAGGAGATAATAGTTGAAAACGTCCCTAAAATGTGGAAGGAAATAGCCAACTAAGTACAAGAAACCCAGAGAGTCCCAGACAGGATAAACCCAAGGTGGAACAGCCCAAGACACATACTAATCAAATTAATGAAGATCAAATATTAAAAGCAGCAAGAGAAAAACAACAAATAACACACAAGGGAATTCCCATAAGGATAACAGCTGATCTCTCAACAGAAACTCTTCAAGCCAGAAGGGAATGGCAGGACATACTTAAAGTGATGAAAGAGAAAAACCTGCAACCCTGATTACTGTACCCAGCAAGGATCTCTCATTCAAATATGAAGGAGAAATCAAAAGATTTACAGACAAGCAAAAGCTGACAGAATTCATCACCACCAAACCAGCTTTTCAACAAGTGCTAAAAGATCTTCTTTAGAGAGGAAACAGAGTAAAGGTATAAACTGGAACCCAAAACAACAAAGTAAACAGCAATGGGATCATCAGTTTGGTTCAGCTCAGTTGCTCAGTCATATCCGACTCTTTGTGACCCCATGAACCGCAGCATACCAGGCCTCCCTGTCCATCACAAACTCCCAGAGTCCACTCAAACCCATATCCATTGAGTCGGTAATGCCAACCAACCATCTCATCCTCTGATGTCCCCTTCTCCTAGTGTCCTCAATTTTTCCCAGCATCAGGGTCTTTTCAAATGAGTCAGCTCTTCACATCAGCTGGCCAAAGTATTGGAGTTTCAGGTTCAACATCAGTCCTTCCAATGAACACCCAAGACTGATCTCCTTTAGGATGGACTGGTTGGATCTCCTTGCAGTGCAAGGGACTCTCAAGAGTCTTCTCCAACACCACAGTTCAAAAGCATCAATTCTTCGGTGCTCAGCTTTCTTTAAAGCCCAACTCTCACATCCATACATGNCCTGGGTTCAGGAGTTCTCTGATGTTCTCCGGATTTGGGCTTAAGTCTCCTGCTTCTGGGTTTCAGTTTTACTTTTACATAGCCTCAAGGCTTCTCCATCTTTATTTCTCGGCTATCCATAGGGCCATGTAGGGCTGCCCTTGTAGCTCAGCAGTCAAGAATCTGCTTACCAATGCTGGAAAATTCCGTGGTTAGAGAAGCCTGGCGAGGTACAGTCCACGGACTCGCCAAGAGTAGGACATGACCTAGCCACTGAGCCGACAGGCATAGGCCTGACCAAATCACTTAATCTCAAGCCTTTGTACCTTCATCAAACAAGTAGTACTTGTTCATAGATCTTCATATTAAATAACTTTTTTTGGTGCTTTTCCTTGACATTCACATGAGTATTGAGTTTGGCCATCTTGCTTCTAGTGGAATAAGCCTGGGAATCCACGGAGATAGTCCTGAAAGTGGCCAGCGTCTGGAGTGCTCTCTATGCCGAGCGCCGGCCTCTCTGTCCCAGACTGGGGACTGGGGTCGGGGGCGCAATTGCTAGGGGGAGGCGCAGCGGCGGTGGCGGCCCCTGCGGCGCGGAGGGTGGGCTGAGCAGGAGCCGCTGCCTGGGCCGCGCGCCCTCCTGAGCTCGACTTGGTACTTTTGAACCATGGTGCTGTAGAAGAATCTTGAGAGTCCCTTGGACTGCAAGGAGATCACACCTGTCATTCCTAAAGGAAATCAACCCTGAATACTCATTGGATGGACTGATGCTGAAGCTGAAGCTCCAATACTTTGTCCACCTAATGTGAAGAGCTGGTGGTGATGGTGAAGTCGCTCAGTCGTGTCCGACTCTTTGCGACCCCGTAGACTGTAACCTACTAGGCTTCTCAGTCCATGGGATTCTCCAGGCAGGAATACTGGAGTGGATTGCCATTTCCTTCTCCAGAGGATCTTCCCGACCCAGGGATCGAACCCGGGTCTCCCGCATTGGAGGCAGACGCTTTAACCTCTGAGCCACCAGGGAAGCCTGTGAAGAGCTGACTATTGGAAAAGACCTTGATGCTGGGAAAGATGGAGGGCAGGAGGAGAAGGGGATGACAGAGGATGAAATGATTGGATGGCATCACTGACTCAGTGGACATGAGTGTGAGCAAACTAAGGGAGATAGTCAAGGACAAGGAAAGCTAGCATGCAGCAATTCATGGGGTCACAAAGAGTTGGACACAACTTAGGGACTGAACAATAACAGTCATGTTGGTATTCTGCTGTCAGACCTATGTGGATCAGCATCCTAGGAAAAAAAGATAAGCAAATGTTCTTGAAACATGTAGAACAAATATCATAAATTAGCACATGTGTGTGGAATCTAGAAAAATGTATAAATGATCTTATTTGCAAAGCAGAAACAGAGGCACAGAAATAGAGAACAAATGTTTGGATACGAAGGAGAGGTGGGAGGAACTGAGAGACTGGGACTGACACATCCCACTCCTGATATTCTGTATAAAATAGATAACTAATGAGAACATACTGTATGACACAGGGAACTCTACTTTATGCTCTGTGGTGACCTGAATTGGAGAGAAGACCAAAGGTGAGGGAATATAGGTGCATGTATGACTGATTGATTTCACAGTATAGGAGAAAGTAACACAACACTGCAAAGGAACTATACTTCAGTAAACATAAAAAAAATAAAATATAGGAAAAAGAGAACACGAAACATGTGCAGCCTTAAACAGCAAGGAGAGAGAAACTTTAGTTCCCCCCACCAGGTGAATGATAACAATTCCTCTGTACAGCAGAGGATAGAAAGAGTCTTATTTGAGGAAAGAATGTTCCTCGGATGGCCAGCCCCTGTTGTTGCATGTTGTCACAGTTTTGTGGAGGTGGACAGTGAAGGTGTGAGTGCCAGAAAGGACCTCAGAGCCTCAGATGCTAGGTGGGAAACCGAGAAGCTCTCCCAGTGCTGTGTGTGTGTCATGGGCTACTTCCTTTAGCAGAAGGTACATACAACTTTCTCGAGTTCATACTTACAAAGATGTAGCCTGCAGTTGTCAGTAGAAGATATGAGATATTTAGAGACAGTTACACTGAAAGGTGTTGTGTGTATGTGTGTGTGTGTGTGTATGAGAGAGAGAGACAGACAAGAAAGAGCTATAGAGAGATGAGGATAGATAGGGGATGAAAGAAGATCATTTCATGCTTTATTTCAGATTACAATAATGGAACTTAGCCCTTTTCTTACCTTTTTGGCTGTTCCAGGGAGAGAGTACCAGTTTCTAGAAAATATCTGAAATGTGTCTGTCCTTTGTTCTTGTGTGTTGTATGAGTGGATGCTTGACATAGGAACCACGAAGATGCTCACAGAGGAGTGAAGACTTGCCGACTGGAGAGCAGGAAGTTCCTGCACTTGTGATTTCCAGCTCCTCAGCCCATTCTAATGTATCACCTGAGCTCTCACGCCACTGCAAGTGGCTAAGGTCTGAGTATAGAATATCAACATGTATTCAATATCTTATAATAATCTATAGTGGAAAATAAAAAGAACAAGTATATATATATATATATATATATATATATATAACTGTATAAAATAGATAACTAATGAGAACATACTGTATGACACAGGGAACTCTACTTTATGCTCTGTGGTGACCTGAATTGGAGAGAAGACCAAAGGTGAGGGAATATAGGTGCATGTATGACTGATTGATTTCACAGTATAGGAGAAAGTAACACAACACTGCAAAGGAACTATACTTCAGTAAACATAAAAAAAATAAAATATAGGAAAAAGAGAACACGAAACATGTGCAGCCTTAAACAGCAAGGAGAGAGAAACTTTAGTTCCCCCCACCAGGTGAATGATAACAATTCCTCTGTACAGCAGAGGATAGAAAGAGTCTTATTTGAGGAAAGAATGTTCCTCGGATGGCCAGCCCCTGTTGTTGCATGTTGTCACAGTTTTGTGGAGGTGGACAGTGAAGGTGTGAGTGCCAGAAAGGACCTCAGAGCCTCAGATGCTAGGTGGGAAACCGAGAAGCTCTCCCAGTGCTGTGTGTGTGTCATGGGCTACTTCCTTTAGCAGAAGGTACATACAACTTTCTCGAGTTCATACTTACAAAGATGTAGCCTGCAGTTGTCAGTAGAAAGATATGAGATATTTAGAGACAGTTACACTGAAAGGTGTTGTGTGTATGTGTGTGTGTGTGTGTATGAGAGAGAGAGACAGACAAGAAAGAGCTATAGAGAGATGAGGATAGATAGGGGATGAAAGAAGATCATTTCATGCTTTATTTCAGATTACAATAATGGAACTTAGCCCTTTTCTTACCTTTTTGGCTGTTCCAGGGAGAGAGTACCAGTTTCTAGAAAATATCTGAAATGTGTCTGTCCTTTGTTCTTGTGTGTTGTATGAGTGGATGCTTGACATAGGAACCACGAAGATGCTCACAGAGGAGTGAAGACTTGCCGACTGGAGAGCAGGAAGTTCCTGCACTTGTGATTTCCAGCTCCTCAGCCCATTCTAATGTATCACCTGAGCTCTCACGCCACTGCAAGTGGCTAAGGTCTGAGTATAGAATATCAACATGTATTCAATATCTTATAATAATCTATAGTGGAAAATAAAAAGAACAAGTATATATATATATATATATATATATATATATATATAAATGTGGTGTGTGTGTGTATAACTGAATCACTTTGCTGTAGACCTGAAGTTAATACAGTATTGTAAATTAACTATACTTCAATAGAAAGCAAATTAATAAAAATAAAAGCCATGTTACCTGCAAACAGAAAAAAATGGCTAAGTTCTCTAATAACCTTTAGTTCTCTAAATTCAAAGTCCTCATCTTACCCTTTCAAGGGCATTTGGCGTTTATCATCCTGTCCTCAAAACTGCCTTTCCTGTGTTCCCTTCTCAGTTAATGACACTGTCATTCATTCTGTTAAACACATCAGAAACCCAGCAGCTGCCCTGGGCAACTTCAGTTTTTCACCCCTCATATCCACTTCATCAGCAGATTTGGTTATCTTTATCTCATCTGTCTCCATCTCCATGGCTACTTCCTGGGCCTGGCATATTGTTATCATTTCTAATCAGATCTGTTGAAGTTGTCTCTTAAACACCTCCCCGTATCTACTCTTGTCCTGTTCCATTCCTTTCCCCCACATAGCTGTCAGACATTCCTTCTGAAGATGTTTTCATCTCACAGTGAAAGTGCTAACCTGGCCTACAGGACTCAGCATACTTGGTGTTGACTTGCTCCCCAGCATCGTTTGTGTTCCTTGCTCTCTGTATGTTAGCTATGTGGCCTACTTTCATGTCCTCAGATGTGCTAAGCACCTACTTACCACAGGGCCTTTGCACATGCTATATCCGCATTCTCGAACAGCCTTGCCTCTTCCACTTCACCTGCTTAATGCCTTTCTACTCATATTTTAGTGTTAGTTTCCCTTCTGAGAAGTGTTCTCTGAGTTCCCTAAGTAGATTCCCCTTTTATCTCTCATGTTGGAGCATGGGCCTTTCTAATAGGTATCTGTCTCCTACTAGATTATAAGCTCCCAGAGAGCAGAAACTATGCCTGTTTCTGCACCTGACACAAATTGTGCAGTCAGTAAATACTTGAGCGAGTGAAATCTTACTATGAAGTCTGTTACCTAATAACATGAAGTACTCCCTTCTCAAATATCCATCACTTCAGTGTGAGTCTTCCCTGCTCTCCCTTTTCTTTCACGTGTATTAGAGTTTTCTTTTAACTAGATAGTAAGTTCTATAAGGGCACATTGTTTTTGAAGACAAGAAGCATATCTTATGATTAAAAAAAAAAAAAAAGTCTCCAGAGTGTGCCTAATGATTCTTAGCACAAAGTAGGCTTGAGGAGCCAAGACTTGAGTACTGATTTACCTTTGTTTGATATATATGGAGGGCTTCCCTGGTGTCTCAGACAGTACAGAATCTGCCTGCAATACCAGAGACCTGCGTTCGATCCTTGGGTTGGGAAGTCCCCCTGGAGGAGGGATGGCAGCCCACTCCAGTATTCTTGCCTGGACAGTCCCCATGGATAGAGGAACTGGCGGGCTACAGTCCATGAGTTGCAAAGAGTCGGACACGACTGAAGTGGTTTAGCACAGCGTGCACCTCTTTTCTTGGCTTTCTCTTCCAGCTGCCCTGGGACACAGAGCTCATGCGGGGACAGATAAGAGGTGGCAGTAGGGTCACTAATTTGCATCCACTTCTCTGCAGGAGCTTTACGGAACCTGAGAGAGGGCAGGCTTCCAGTCCTCACCTTTCAGGTTGGAGACTGAAACCGGAGAGGAGCCACTCTTGCTTTTCAGAAGGCAGGTGTGCAGTAAATTGGACCAGGTTGCATAACTAATTAGAAGAAAAGCTGTGGCCATAACTTGGGTCCCCTGACTCCAGGCCCATTGTTCTTTGCTAAGTTGTCTTATTTAAATTTAGAGAAGAAAGATTAAGCCCTCATTAATAGGATGAGGCACACATGGTGGCAATCTAAATTAATTGAGGCGGGGAGAGCCAGGAAGATCCTGAGGGGGACATATGGGTGTGTGGGTGAAACCAGGTGAGGGAGGGCTGGGTTATATATTTGATGAAAACTTTGTTTAGAATTTATTTTTGTTTGGAGCATATATGTTTTATCTTTTTTTCTTTTGCTTTGCCACTTTTTATTTATAAAATAATTATACATTAAAACATTCCTTTAAAAAGTCTTCTTATTGCTCTTGCCTCCTCTTATGTTTTTTTAAATATATTATACAAGCTCTAAGTTGTGACCCCACAGGGTGTCATTGTTGGCAGTTGTGAGTGGTTGTGTGTGTGGCTGAGTTTATGTTCACATACAAATCTGATTGCTTTTCCTACCAGGCCTTCTGCTCCTTTTCTTTTTCTAGATACCAGATGCCTTTTTCTTCCTTGTGCACCCTTGTGTGAGTGTACACACACACATACAGACAACCCCCTCCCTCCATGTGCATAAACAAAGATTGAGCTGAAGTGAAATGCTGTGACATATGGTACCTGAAAACCAGAGTCTCAATAGTAGGGCCGTAATCAAGGGTGCAGATGTTTGGCTTTTGACAAATGAAATTTTTTATGTAAAACTTTTAGTACATTAAGTTAAAAGATGGAAAATTAGCTGCATCCTGTAATGAACATTTTTTTTTTCGATTGAAAATGAATAAAATGGGGAACTTAAGCAAACAATTTAATTCGGCCCTAAGTGATCTCCTGAATGTGTTTTTTCAAGTATTCACACTTCTTTTTTTATTTTCTCTTGGGCATTCTTTATCTCTGCCTTTATTATTCAGCTCACATAGATAGTGCATTATGATGTTTTGAGTTTCACTAACCTTAAAGTATTTGAAAATAGAATTTCAGTAACATACTGCAATGTTTTCTTTCTCTACTGTCAAATGTCTCTGTGAGTGCAAATTTTTTTTTCTATTCTTTACCCTTTCAGATTTTTCAGTTACTTATTTTCTTCCAGTTTCTAAAACCTCTTTCCTTTTTATATGATTAACTTGCTGTTGCTGCTGCTGCTGCTGAGTCGCTTCAGTCGTGTCCAACTCTGTGCGACCCCATAGACGGCAGCCCACTAGGCTCCTCTGTCCCTGGGATGATAGTTTAAATGGACAGTGGGACAGTGGGTTATTTTTTGCAAATATATTTCATTGGCTGTATTATTGTTACTGCATTTAGTTCTGTTTGTAATTTTTTACTTACTTATACCCTGTTCAGCCCTGCTCTGAGGTTAATGCTTGATAATTTTTCATTCTATCTTGACTGTACATCTCTTGAAATTAGGAGTTAGATCTTGTGGCAAATGATACATAAATACCTATTGATTCATTTTGAGATTGTTTTTAGAAAAGGAGGAGTTGTGTTACTTAACTGAAGATGACATATGTGGATCAATTATAAATACATGAAACAATCATCAACTGGTAATTGCCACCAATAAAACTATTTTCTGTTTTCATCAGAGGCAACTCAAAATGATATTTCCTAATAGTATCTTTACATTAAGAAGAAATAAGGATCTTAATAAAGATTAAAAATAGTAAATGTACATATTTAGTAACTATTATTTTACAATGCTTTTTGATATTCAATATTATGTAAGTTTAAGTTATACAACATAGTGATTTATATTTTTCAAAGGTTATGATCCATTTATACTTATTATGAAATATTGGCTATAGTCTCTTTGCTGTACAATATATCCCTGCAGGTTATTCATTTTATACTTAATATTTGTATCTCTTTATCTCATACCCTTATCTTGCCCTTCCTCCCCTTAACTCTCCCAACTGGTAATCATTAGTTTTTTCTCTATGTCTGGGAGTCTGTTTCTTTTTTATTATATTCACTAGTTTATTTTATTTTTTTACATTCGATATTTAAGTGATATATAGTATTGGTCTTTTTCTGATTTATTTCATTAAGCATAATACCCTACAAGTCCATCCATGTTGTTGCAAATAGGAAATTCCATTCTTTTTCAAGACTGAGTCCTATTCCTTGTGTTATATATACTATATCTTCTTTATTCATTCATCTGTTTATGGGTACTTAGGTTGCTTTCATATCTTGGCAATTTTAAATAATGCCGCTATGAATATTGGGGTGCATAGGTAGGTATCTTTTTGAATTCAGTTTCAGTTCAGTTGCTCAGTCTTTGTGACCCTATGGATTGTAGCACGCCAGGCTTCCCTGTCTATCATTGACTCCTGGAGCTTACTCAGACTCATGTCCATCTAGTCAGTGATGCCATCCAACTCTCTCTTTTTTTAATTAGGGAGGCTTATTTGGAGGTATTCCACTGAGGAGTGGAATTACTGGGTCATGTTATTGTTGTTGTTCAGTTGCTAAGTCGTGTCCAGCTCTTTGTGACTCCATGGACAGCAGCATGACAGGCTTCCCTGTCCCTTACTATATCTCCTGGAGTTTGCTGAAATTCCTGCCCATTGAATCAGTGATGCTATGCAATCATCTCATCCCCTGCCTCCTCCTTCTTCTTTTGCCTTCTATCTTTTCTAGCATCAGGGTCTTTTCCAATGAGATGGCCTTCACATTAGGTGGCCAAAGTATTGGAGCTTCAGCATCAGTCCTTGCAATGAATATTCAGAGTTGATTTCATTTAGGAATGACTGGTTTGATCTCCTTGCTGCCCAAGGGACTCTCAAGAGTCTTCTCCAGCATCACAGTTTGATAGCATCAGTTCTTTGCTTTTCAGCCTTCTTCATGGTCCAACTCTCATATCCATACATAACTACTGGAAAAACCATAACTTTGACTATACAGACCTTTGTCAGGAAAGCAATGTCACTACTTTTTAATATGCTGTCTAGATTTGTCATAGCTTTTCTTACTTCCAAGAAGCAAGCACCTTCTGATTTCATGACTATAGTCACTGGGTCATATGGTAATTCTAATTTTTGTATTTTTTAAAAATAAACCTCCATAATGTTTTCCACAGTGGCTGCCCAAGTTTATATTCCTATGAACAGAGTAGTAGGGTTGAGGGTTCCTTTTTCTCTGCATCTTTGACAACATTTTTTAAAAGATTTGTGTTCTTTTTGGTAATAGCTATTCTGACATGTGTGGAATGATATCTCTTGAGGTTTTGATTTTCATTTCTCTGATGATTAATGGCATTCAGTGTTTTTTCATGTTCTTGTTGGCCAGCTTCTTGGAAAAAAATGTGTATTCAGATTTTCTGTCCATTTTTTGTTGATTTTTAAATTTTGATTTATATGAGCTATTTATATATTTTGGATATTTGTCATTTTTGGATAATTGTCATTTGGTAGGTTGTCTTTTTGTTTTGGTGGATTCCTTTGCTGTGCTAACGCTTTTAAGCTCCATTATATCCCATCTGATCATTTTTGCTTTTATTTGCTTTGCTTTAGGAGACAGATCCAAAAAAATATTGCTATGATTATGCCAGAGTGTTGTGTCTATGTTTTCCTCTAGGAGTCTTATGATATCACGTCTTAGGTTTAGGTATTTAAGCATTTTGAGTTTATTTTTGTATATGGTGTGAAACAATATCTAATTTCATTCTTTTGCATGTAGCTGTCCAGTTTCCCAGCACCCACCACTTATCAAAGAGACCATCTTTTCTCCATCGTAGATTCTTGCCTCCTTTGTTGCAGATTGGCTGTTAAGTGTATGGGTTTACTTCTGGGTTCTCTACTCTGTTCCATTGGTCTATATATCTGTTTTTGTGTCAATATTATACTGTTTTGAAGACTGTAACTTTGTAGTCAGAGAGTATGATACTTCCAGGTGTCTTCTCTTTCTCAAGATTGTTTTGTTTATTGGGGTCTTTTGTATTTCCTTATAAATTTTAAAATTATTTCTTTTAGTTCTGTGAAAAATGTCATTGGTAATTTGATAGGGATTGCACTAAATCTGGGGATTACCTTGAATAATATGATCATTTTAACAATATTGATTTTTCCATTCCATGAACAAGCTATGTCTTTTCATTTGTGTTGTCTTCAGTTTCTTTTATTGGTGTATTATAATTTTTCTAGTATAGGTCTTTTACCTCATTAGGTAGGTTTATTCCTAGATATTTTATTCTTTTGATGTGATTGTAAATGGAATTGTTTTCTTAATCCCTCTTTCTGATAGTTTGTTGTTAGTATAGAGAAATGCAATAGATGTCTGTATATTACTTGAATATTCTGCAACTTTACTGAATTTGTTGATGAGCTCAAGTAGTTTCTTTTTTAACATATCTTTATTATTTTTAGGTATGGTTCATCTATACTCACTTTCTGAGTTTTCTTTTTTTTTAATCATAAGAGGCTATGAATTTTTTCAGGAGCATTTTTCTGCATCTATTAAGCAATCATATGATTTTTATTCTTCAATTTGATAATGTGATTTATCACATTGATTTGTAGCTATTAAAAAAAGTTCTGCATTCCAGGGATAAATCCAACTTCATCATGGTATATGATCTTTTTAGTGTCTTGTTAGATTCAGCTCGGTACTTTCTTGAGGATTTTTTGCATCTATGTTCATCAGTGATATTGGCCTTTAGTATTCATTTTTTGTTATATCTTCTTCTAATTTTGATATCATGGTAATTCTGGCCCATAGAATGAGTTAGGAAGTATTCCTTCATCTGCAAATCTTGGAATAGTTTGAGAAGGCTAAGTGTTAATTTTTCTCTAGATGTTTGGTAGAGAAAGGTTTAGTAGTTACGAGTCAAATGGTTCTGGAGGCTTTAGAAATTCATCCTCCAAGTTTAAAAGTAGAGGGCAATTAGGTGTATAGATCTTGATTATTTCCTAGAACTTTCTCTTTTTCTCTTTTTTAATATCAATTAACTATCAATTAGCTGTTTGATACTTTAATGACCCATCTTTTTCTGTTTTAGATTTAAGACAGTAATTATAGCTAATCTTGGCTAGATAACTATTAAGGGTCAAGTGTGGGTCTCATAATTTAAAGGGCTCTGTAATGAATATTGTTAGAAATGTCCTACTTTGCAATTTTACTTTTGTGTATTCAAAGCCACATTTCTAAAAATTGCTGATTTAGAATCTAGTTGATAGAAAGGAGTGTTTTTCACTCAGGCAAAGTGCAAAAGGCCAGTAGAATAATTTAGACTATCGTTAAACACCTTTTTTTCCCTC
Source organism: Aepyceros melampus (assembly GCA_006408695.1). Classification (NCBI taxonomy): domain Eukaryota; kingdom Metazoa; phylum Chordata; class Mammalia; order Artiodactyla; family Bovidae; genus Aepyceros; species Aepyceros melampus. The sequence continues at coordinate 274,104 of SJXQ01004779.1, forward strand.
ATGTGTAATAGGTCCACTTGCTCAGCCTTTGAGGATGAGGGAAAGAAAGGTGCTTGAGGTCAGGTGGAAGAAAAATTTGTTGAGACATGGATAATCACTTGTATTCATAAAATGGTCAAATTCCCTATAGTTAAAATACTAAAAATATTCACTGTAATTTTCATTCCTTGTCTAACATGTATGGTATAGCATCCAAATTCTCCCCCAATACCTTTGAGATTTATTTCTGGGATTTTGGAGTACAATAATGTAGCTAGAACTTGTATCAGAACTTTTTCCTGCTGAGCAGTTGTTCTTATGACTAATATGTAGTCCTATGACCACATTTGGAGAAGGCAATGGCACCCCACTCCAGTACTCTTGCCTGGAAAATCCCATGGATGGAGGAGCCTGGTAGGCTGCAGTCCATGGGGTTGCTGAGGGTCGGACACGACTGAGTGACTTCACTTTCACTTTTCACTTTCATGCATTGGAGAAGAACTGGCAACCCACTCCAGTGTTCTCGCCTGGAGAATCCCAGGGACAGGGGAGCCTGGTGGGCTGCCGTCTATGGGGTCGCACAGAGTCGGACACGACTGAAGTGACTTAGCAGCATGACCACATTGATTATAGTGGTTGGTAAAAGTCACTGTCCCAACCTGCTGGAATTTCTCATAATCAAAAGAGTTAAGGAGTTACTGTTTAGTACAATAGAGGCCACCAAGGACCTTGCACCTTGCCAGCTCCTGTTGGTGGCTGTGTTGACTGTCTTCCGAGTGGTAGATATCAAGCCTTAAAAAAGCCCCATACATCTAGGCAAGAGTGAGTGCAGATGTGCTTGTTTTTAGTTTCTTGTTTTGTCACTAGCATTATGTCCCAAAGGAATGCACATAGGCTGAGTGCATGAAATACTTGTGGAATTCTCAGAGTTTTGTGCTGGAGGTGTTTAAGATTGGTAATTGTAGGTTTCATATCTGTGAGTATAAATGCAAATGCATTCTACTTGAATTGCTTTGACTTCAAGATTTGCTTTGATTCCAAGATTGATTAAGAAAAGAGGACATTGGTGGCTTCTGACAAATTTATGTTGCCTTCTGTGTTTTATGCAGTAATCAACTGAATGTTTGAAATCATTGATGAAATGAGGTTGGATGTAAATAAATGTTAAAATGTACCTCTTGTCTGTTTTATCCTCATCAAATCAATGATCAGTGAGAAAGGTGCTACTCTCTCTATTTTATGGAGGTTAAGTGACTTGACATGTTTCTAAAGCTGAGACCTTAGATCTGCCTCCAGAGCCCATGTGACGTCATTCACACCACTCTGATACTGGGACATCTCACAGTTATCAACACCCTATCTCCATACAGAGCCCAGCATTTCAGATAAAGTTAGGAAAAGCTTCTAGGTCATGAAACAAAACAAAATGAAGCAAAGACATCGTTAATTATAGAAAAGGGATGCTCTTTTTGATGTGTCATTCATGAAATGAGAGGGGAGTAGGATAATACTTTGAACTCTTGAATCCAATATAATACTCTGGTGACTGCTAAACCATATTTTCCTTAGTTATTTAAGTAGGATTCTTAATGCTTCCCTGACTCATAGAAGATGTTACTGAATATGGAGAAACTATTAAATTAGGAATACAGATGATGTAAATGATCATGATGTAGAATATGAGCTCATTAAGCTTTGCTATTTGTGCGCAGGCTCTGGCTGTAACCTCTGCCCCTTCACTGATGTCAGGGGTGGACTGGGCCCTTTGGCAGGCTGACTTGGGTACCTTCTTCCTCTTCACTCTGTGGGCCACCTTTTGAGTTGGATCCTAGGTCTTCTTGGGAAGTTAACCCTATTACTGGTCATTTATTTTAGTATTTTCATGATTAGGCATGAACACTAAAATATGATCTCTTAGATTTTTAGTTTCCAAAAACAATGGAGAAGTAAAAGACTAATATACATTTTTCCTGTCTGGAAACATGCTATACTTCCTGATTGCTCCATTCTCCAAGAAAAAAGAATGGTATGCATTTGAGATGTCAGATCAAGGACTGAGTCTATCCCTAATGCTGATAAAAGAAAACACAACTTCCAGCTGCATTAGGACAGAGAAAATGACTGAGAATGAATGTCTGTTTATCTTTGCTTTCAGGGAAGAAATTAAACTAATCTCATCAAAGTTATTTAGGAAGTTTCTGACTGTACTCTTTAATCTTTGTTTCAGAAAACAGCAGACTGCATTATTAAAAAGGAGCTCATTGCATGTGGGAAGAGCATTCAGCGGGTGTCTGTTTTCAAATATGAAATTAAAGAATTTGAAGTTAATTTCAGACCTGAAGAAACTGCTAGTCAAAACAGAGCAGGCCATTTTGGAAATGTTATTACATTCTTTAAAACATATTTATTCAAAAATTGTGTATGTGGGCTGCTATACAAACATCTCAAGGGTATAATCTCAAGTGAGAGTTTCACTGATGCTGAGCTCCAGCTACAAATTGAACAGCAATATTAATTTGGTCTCATTTTTTGAGTTGGTTCATCTCAAATTTTGCCAAAACCGAGAGAAGAGAATTAAGAAACCCTTTTCCATCTTCACTATCAGGAAGTGTGTGTGTGTGTGTGTGCATGCGTGCGTGCACACATGAATATATACACATGTACAGTATTTTAACCATATATCTAGTGTAGTTCTGTGGTTAGCAGAAATGAGATTCATTAGTTTATGCACATTAACATTTTATATTCATTATGGCAATCAGTAAAACCACCTTGCAACCTTACATCCTCCAAGGGAGTTTAGCACTTACCGACTGTTGTTGCCCCATCAAGTTGCCTGGATCCTCTCTGCCGCCCCATCCTTTGCTGGCCTCTCAGCGTTGGAGTGCTCCAGAATTTGGCACTTAGACCGCTCCTTTTATCTAACTACTGCCATTCCTTAGGTGATTTTATCTATTTCCATAGCTTTAAATGCCATCTATATCCTGAGGTTGTCCACGTTTTTTATTTCTAGTCCCAGTAGCTCCCAAGTTTCAGACTTTCGTGTTGATTTTCTACTGTGTATCTCTCCTTGGATGTCTAAAGCCATCTTAAATCCAGTGTGTCTGAAATAATAACTGTTGATTCCTGCACATCTTTTCCCCTTCTTTCTCATCTCCTCATCTCAGCGAATGGAGTTACCACTTACCCAGTTCCCCAGCCCCCCCCCCCCAAAAAAAACCCAACCAGGGATTAGTCTTGAACTTTCTTTCTCATTGTTCACTTCACCTTCAGTCTGTTAGCAGGTTCTGTCAGCTATGCTTTCAAGGTTTATCCCACAGATATTCCAAAGTAAGTCATAGTAATTCAACTTACATTTTCCTAGATTGAACTGACTTCATCTTCTCAAAAGATTTGTGTCCTCTCTTAACCTGACAATGGCCATTATTCCACCTTCTGTATTCACTGGGAACCATGGAAAATATTAGATGGATCTGCCACTCCCTGTCTTCCAAAGGCGTCCTGTCTTACTGAGATGAAATCTCAAGTCCTTATCCTGGTCTGCAAGGGCAGCCATAGTCCGGACATCATTGTCTGTCGTTCTTTGCACATTTTCTACCTCTTCTGTCCGTGCTTTATTCACTTTCCTTTAGCTATACTGGCCTCCTTTCTGGCCACCAGCTTTTTATCTCAGGGCTTCTTTTCCCTCTGCCTTCAATGTGCTTCCCCTAGTTATGGGCAAGGCTTACTCCCTGTCCTCATTCAGACCTCCTTTCCCTGCCCCTAGATGCCCACAGGGCTTCCTTCCTCATCTCATTTAGAACTCTGTTCTTGACTACTCTAGTTAAAACAGCAACCTGTAATTCTTTATCATTGCTAAATATTTTATGGCACTTCTCATTACCTGAAGTCACACTGGCCATTTCACTTGTTTGCTCATTGTCTGTCTCCTCAGAAAGTATGGACGCTCCCTTTGGACATGACATGGTGTGTCTCTGCTGCTGTGTCTCCAGCATGTGATGAATGAATGAATAAATGATATAATTATGTTAATCTTTCTTCCTTGATATCCTTACCTATTCTCTAACTTTCATCTTGTGGTAATTTAAAATATCTCTTTATATCCTAGCCTACATTGCTCTGAATACTCAACAGTTTTCTGGTCCCTTTAGATCAGAGGAGCATCTGATTGAAGAGGCAATAAAAAAGCCTAATGAGTCCAGGCCTAGAACCAGAAAGAAACAGATCTGAGCTTAATGCTGGCTGTCTAATAATGACTTTGTTTGTTTTGGACAATTTCACTTCGTCTGACCTCGTTCCTTATTTGTAAACTGAGGGTAATGACATTACACTCAACTTATTTGTTTGTGGTAAAGAATAAATAAAATCACGTATATAGAGCCTCTAAGTGAGCTTCCCAGGTGGCACAGCGGTAAAGAATCTGCCTGCTAATGCAGGAGATGCAAGAGACTCCAGTTTCAGCCCTGGGTCAGGAAGATCCCTTGGAGTAGGAAATGGCAACCCACTCTAGTGTTCTTGCCTGGAAAATTCTATGAACAGAGGAGCCCGGTGGTCTTACAGTCCATGGGGTCACAGCGAGTTGAGCATGACTGAGCATGCGCGTGCACACACTTAGAGCTCCCAGGTTAGAGTTAATGCTCAGGGTACTTGCTGTCATTTCTTTGGTATGAAAGGACTGTGTAAACAGATTTTTTGGTGATCGAATCATTGATCATCACGTAATCACATTTGTCAGTCTTTTTAAGTTTGGTGATCTGGTTGTTATTCCCGTTTCTTTGTTTTTAGGGTCTGCTTTCTCCGATTATGATTTAAATATAGAGGGAAGGAGGATGGGCAGTTTGCTTCACCATTCCTAATTGAAGAAGGTGGTATTTTGGAGTTCAGTAGAGGCACAGTGGGCCTTTTATCATTTACATATGAATAAAGTCAATATACCCACTCCAGTACTCTTGCCTGGAAAATCTCATGGATGGAGGAGCCTGGTAGGCTGTGGTCCATGGGGTCGCTAAGAGTCGGACACGACTGAGCGACTTCACTTTCTTTTTTCACTTTCATGCATTGGAGAAGGAAATGGCAACCCATTCCAGTGTTCTTGCCTGGAGAATCCCAGGGACGGGGGAGCCTGGTGGGCTGCCGTCTATGCGGTCACACAGAGTCGGACACGACTGAAGCGACTTAGCACAAAGTCAATATTTAAATAAATACAAATGAAGCTGTGTAATAAATGTAGCTTCTTATTTTCTGTAGTTGATCTCATTTTGCACGTTAACTTCTCTCCACCTGGTACAGGGTTTGGGGGAAAAAGAAAGCTTCAAACAAAAAGGCGCACCAGCCTCTTTTCATTTAAAAAGAGTGAATGGTAGTCATATTTTGGCCATTTAATTTTTTTTTTTTTTGGGCAGGTAAATATCCACCTTTCTGGAGTTTCTCCCCTCTCTTTGTCCTCCTTCCCAGGATTGGATCCCCATGGCAGGAGAGGCTTGTGAGGCTGGTACACTGCCTTCAAGTCATTGTTGGAGTATGATGGGCTCTGGTCCTGGGTATCTGGTATGTCTGTAGAGGTGTGACAGGCCTGGCATGCATTTGGAGAGTGGGGCACTGCTACTAAAATCTTTTTTTTTCTTTGAGTTTAAATATCTCCCATCAGCCTTATCTGTATGTACAGATCTCTTCAGATTCCTTTGTTCTCTCAGCCCCTGGAGACCCCTGGGGAGTGGGGAGGAAGCCAGGACCTCTCAGCTGCTTAGCCTCATCAGGCTGGACATCCAGAGTCAGCGAGACAGCATGCTAGTTCACCTCGAAGCCTTTGTCATCCATTTCTAAATCACCTATGAGACATTGTCATGTTGCTCCCTTGCCATGGTGAGACAGAGGAGCTGGCAGATTCTCCTAGATTATGCTCTGAGGAGCACAGACCAAGTGGACCTTATCTGGAGTTTCCTCCTCAACTTGAAGGTTTCTACATCCTGTCCATGGCCTGAGAGTCACTCCTGGCTGGGAGGATGTTCTTTCCATCTCTTCTCCCTCTTTTTCTCTAGCTGCTGCTAATGAGGACCAGAGGAAAAAACAATTCCTTCTGCTTCCAATCAGGTACAAGTTTCCCTGGAATCACATCCTCTAGCTCCAGTCCCCTATGAAAAGTGAAAGTGAAGTCGCTCGGTCATGTCCGACTCTTTGTGACCCCATGGACTGTAGCCCACCAGGCTCTTCTGTCCATGGGATTCTCCAGGCAAGAATACTGGAGTGGGTTGCCATTCCTTCTCCAGGGGATCTTCCCAACCCAGGGATTGAACCCGGTTCTCCCACATTGCAGGCAGACACTTTAACTTCTGAGCTACCAGGAAAGCCAGTCCCCCATGGCTTATAATAAAACCCTATGATCTGAATTCAACAGATTTAGTTTTCTTATATAAATCAGAGCTTATAATAGAGAAAACTTAGGACTTCTTAGTTTTGCTATAAAACTTTGACTTTGGAGATTGTCATACTGTGGACTCATTAACTTAAGCTTGAGACTCCACATGTAGCACTGACCATCTTCCTTGAGGTGGAAACCTCCCTTGTCTTCTCAGGACACACTTGACCTTAAAAGTAGGGTGACAGTGGGAGAAAAGGGAAAAGATTTTCAAAGAAATGATCAGTGCCTCTCTTAATGTATTGATAATATCATTGCATGAAAATGTTTTGTAATCTCTTTTTTCTGCTAGGTCTGTGGGGCCTGATGAGCAACTAGAACTCACCCATTTATGTTGGTTGTGCTAATTTCATGGTGCCCAGAAAAGAAATAAAACAGATCTGGAAAGATGTATATATTTGAAGTGGAGTTGGTGGGCTTTAAAATGACATCTTTTACATATATGTCTTATCTCAATTGGTATATTCTCTGGTGGCTCAGACTATAAAGAATCTGCCTGCAATGCAGGAGACCCAGGTTCAATCCTGGGGTTGGGAAGATCCCCTGGAGAAGAGAATGGCAACACACTCCAGTATAATGACAGCCCACTTGCCTGGAGAATTCCATGGACAGAGGAGCCTGGCAGGCTACAGTGTGTGGAGTTGTAAAGAGTCAGACACAGCTGAGTGACTAACACTTTTCACTTATTTTAAGGACATGTGTTTATTAAATACTTTTTATATTTTATGTTATATAGCATATTTTATATAGAATTTGAACATTTTCCATTCATCAAGCTTTAGTTGCAGAGTATTTAAAATGCATGCTATAGTCTACATAAATTGAAATAGCTAAATATTCAGTAGCTGTGTGTGTATTAGTTCTCAGTCGTGTCCGACTTTTTGCGGTCCCATGGACTGTAGCCTACCAGGCTCCTCTATCCCTGGAATTCTCCAGGCAAGAATACTGGAGTTGGTAGCCATTCCTTTCTTCAGGAGATCTTCCCACCTCATGGATTGAACCTGGGTCACCAGCATTGCAGGGAGATTCTTTACTGTCTGAGCCATCAGGGAAGCCAGTGAAAGCTAAACCTTTATTCACTAAGTATTTATTGAGTGCTAACTATGTGTCTGATATTGTTTTATGGCTCTTGGGATATTAAATTGAAAAGACATGGATTTTGGTTTCAAGGAGAACTCAGTTTAGTAAACAGCAAGATAAAAGAGTAAGTACAAGGCAGATCGATAGCACAGCTATAGAAACATGTATAAGAAGACGTATAGAGTACAGAGCAAGGAAATGCCATCTCTACTGGGTAGTTTTAGGGCAGGTCAGGAAAGGCTCTCTAGGGAGTTTACCACTGGAATCAGAGGTTGAAGATAAACTTTGCAGAAAGGGAACTGTGCAAGCAAAAGCAAGGATGTAAACATGGTCAGTTTCAGGGATTTTAAATAGATTTACATGTTTTAGGCATAGGAATTTTGAGGAATTGGCAAGAAATGAGGATCAGATCACAAATGGCCTCAGATGTCTTACAAATGAGTTTGAAATTTATCCTAAAAACGGGGGCTATTGGAAAATCTTAAACATAGGAGGGGTATGGTCTGACTAAGTTCCAGGGAACATTTTCTGGGCAATGCCTTGAGAATTTCCTCTTGGAGAATGAGCCTTTTGGGAAAGCATGTTGGAAATGGCAAAAGATGACATAGGAAAAGGGAGAAAGACGGTGTCGAGAGGCCTGCAGTAATGAAAGTGACAGCTCAGGAGGTTAGGGCTGTGGGAAATGAGAGGGGAAATGTGGAATGACTCCAGAGGTTTTGGTTTGTGTGATTGGACAATTGGTGGTGTTACCAAACAATAGCAAAGTCAGCAAGAAGAGCTTTCGAAACTATCATCTATACAGCTGCATTTGTTGAGCACTTGTTGTGTGCCTTGCTCTTGGTGTTCCTTACTCTTAAGTCTGCTAACAGTCCTATGACGTAAGAACCATTACTATCCCCCATTTTACATACCAGGAACCAGAATTCCAAGGGTTTCGCTACCTTGGCCCAAGTCACATAACTAGAGGTGTCAGATATAAGATTTGAAGCCAGTAGTACTGACTTCATGATCTGCCTAAAAATATTTTAAATTTGTATATTTGTTGTTTAAGGGCTTCTCTGGTGGCTCAAATAGTAAAGAATCTGCCTACAATGCAGAAGACCTAGGTTCAGTCCTTGGGTTGGGAAGATCCCCTGAAGGAGGGCATGGCAACCCACTCAAGTACTCTTGCCTGGAGAATCCCCTGGACAGAGGAGCCTGGCGGGCTACAGTCCATGGGATCGCAAAGAGTTGGACACGACTGAGTGACTAACACTTAACACAGCACACAGTTATTTACTGTTTAGTATTGCTCTGTTTTAAAGGAAATGAGCATTCATTATATAAAAGAGAAAATATCTAAAGACAGGAGCAGGAAAAATGGTCATTCAAGGTCTTGTTACACATAAAGCCAAATCTTGGCTTCATTGTTGTGGGTGAACTTTCAAGTAGGGTGAGGGGAGCTTGAGATGTCTCCAGGGTATACAGCTGGGAATATGATCTAGGTGCTTGAATATATGAGTCTGGATCTCAGACTCATAATCAGACCCAGAAAAACATTTGGAAATCATCAGTAGATAGGTTTGGAAACCACAAAAATCATTGGGGTCCATGCGACTGTATGGACCCTGACCTTCTATGAAGAAAACAAAGATTTAAGATTGTATCTGAAGAAATGAAAGGATCAATTGTATAAGCAGATTTATATCTCATATTTAATCCTCACAAGAAAGATTTCTCAGTGATTCTGGAGATTTCTAGTGTTTTCTCACATTAGTCTATTGCTAATTTGTCAGTGTCTCCTGCCTCACCAATAATGGAACCTAAATTCTTCTAGCAGGCTAATTAACTATAAAAATGACGCGTGGAGGCACCTAAGTCTGTGGAAGCATGAATTTGTCAAATAAAAGGATTTAAAGACAATTGCTTTTAAAGAATACCTTGTGCTCTTACGTTATCACTTCCTTTTTCATCCAGATGATTTCTGTGTTCTTAGGAAAATATCAGTATTCATCATTGTTAAATTGCAGGAAAAACTGCTACACCAGATTTTTTATGGATGTCGAAAGCTACACAGGAAGTAAGGAATACCACATGGTAGGTCCTATCAGTGTGAAACAGTTTGTGTTCCTTATACCTTGTCCAAAAATAATTGACTCATTAATCTCAACTATATCTATCTGGCCCCATTATGAGGGTCAAAGATAGGTTAATTCTAATAAGTGGATGAATACCAGTTCATAAACAGACATGAGTTTAACAGATATTATCTTAGCAAGAAAGCAGTAATTAGAACAATTACTTAGTGGGGTGATTTCAGGGGAAAAAATGTCATAAATACAGCTCCTGTTTTCTTCCTCTGGATTATCAGGAGAATAAAAAGTAAACTATGTTCCTAAAATTGACATTTGAAAGACGAATGCAGAGTAAATTATTTTCTCTTTGGGAAAACATTTTTTAAAAAATAACAGGCCAAATGTTTTCACTAAGGGAGCAATAATTTCACTCAAATCCTCATACAGTGAAGATAGAAAAATACGGGGATTTGATATCAGATTACTTTGGTTTTGATCCCATAACTTCACTGCTGGACTTTGGGTAAGTAATTTAATTTTTACAAGTCTCTGTTTCTTTCTCCATGAAGTGGGGTGATATTTCACAAACTTGTTTTAGGGATTGTACAAGAAAACATGTGAAAGCTTCAAACACAATAATTCAGGTACTGCAATTATTCAGTCAGTGTTCTTTATTTGCTCTGAATGATGAACTCTAATCAAATCTTTGACTGGTCTCCCTTTCCAAAAAAATAGCTATTGTAATTTTAAAGATGAGCAAAATAACTGTTCACTCATGCCAAATGGTTTTTCTTTTGCTTTACTTTGATTCCTACTAAGATCTTGCTTTCTTTTCTTTCATATATCTTAACAGATTTAAAAGCACTATTTATACTTACATTGTCAAGAGTAATCATTCATTTTGAAGTAAGGCAATGCCCCATTGTTTTTATTGGTGCCTGTTGGGGGAAAGTTAGAATTTTATCAAGTCTACTTAAATCTTACATTTCTTACATTTCCCAAGAGGAATTCTAGCTTCGTCTAAAGTTATCTCTATGATACTCATGTTAACGTGTTTTTCCTCATAATGGAATCTTATTCGTGAATGTCCTGTTGTTCTTTTCTCGTGCATGGTAACCATAAAAATGGAAAAAAAAAATGTTAACACTCAAGGGAAAACTAAGAATTGACTATCTGCCATGTACTCTCTTATGGGTGACTTTTGCTAGATAAGACATAATTATAGTGATACTCTAATAGAAGAGATAGATATATGAAGATCCAGTGGCAATCAGTGGTATGACAGAGTCATGCCCTCCATTACTGTAAGCATCTAAAGTTGACCCATGTGAGTAAGTTATCCCCTGGTTTGAAGATGAAAGGTACATAATGTTGAAAGTGAAAGTCACTCAGTCATGCCCGACTCTTTGCGACTCCATGAACTGTAGCTTGCCAGACTCCTTTGTTCATGGAATTCTCCAGGCAAGAATATGGAAGTGGGTAGCCATTCTCTTCTCCTGGGGATCTTCCCAACCCAAGGATCGAACCCAGGTCTCCCGCATTGCAGGCAGATTCTTTACTGTTTGAGCCACTGTAAAACTTTTTGTCTGTACTGGACAGGTGGGGAAGTATCCAATATAAGGCCCCCTGATGGTTCTGAGGGGGCTGCTTATCTGTTGTATTGTCATAGAGTTGGCTGGTTCTGGGATGGTCCCTGTTCTCATGGGAGCACAGGAGTCCCTTTTGAGCTCCGGTTTGCTCTACCTGCATGATGGCAATGTGTAAAGTACCAGTAGTAATGAGGAATCATCCATGCTGGGCTACAGACTCTCTGAGAGCCTAAGCCTCCCTGGGACGAGAGCACAGTGCTCCCTACACCATGTGGCTAGAGTTTCAGGACTTTCATCTTTTTTAGGATTTCTGTATATGATTTGGTTTCTGAGAAAGTTGTATTAGGGTCCAGTCAGGTGAACAAAAACCATTCTAGATATTTCCAGCAGAATTTAACATAGGAGATTGGTAACATAAGTGATGGAAGAGCGGAGAAGCCAAACAATGGACAGTCTGGCTACTAGGAAACCACAGCTAGAAGCTACTACCATTCTTGAGTCTGGAGAAACAAGGGGAGGGAGAGGTGTTGCTGAAGCCCAGGAGTTAGGGCCACTTGATGGAGGCTGGGTTTGTGGTCAGCCCACCTATTGGATGTTGAATCTCCAGAAGGCAGAATTTTTCAGCAGGAACTGGAACCAGGGAGGAGAGGCCCCCTCAAACAGAGAGACAGGGAAAGAGTACCCTGGCTTCTTTCCTCCTGCTTTCTAATCACTTCTTGTTGGAACCTAGTAAGGGAACTGAGAACTTGTGAAAGGTAGCTTGTTAGAGTAGAGTCAAGGTTGAATCTGAGTGCAGACGGGTGATGAGCTCTGAGACCAGCACGGAGGGGGGACCCTTCTCTAGGCAACAACTAGCTGATGGAAGGGTGGTCAACAGACAGATTTCAAGTGTCAGCTCCTTCAGTTTGTCCCAGCTGCAAAAAACCTGGTGGCCTGGGGGCACACCTGACTCGGGCAGCCCACAACTGCTGCCCGAACGAGAGAGTATGGAAAGGTCCAGGCCTCCAGGTTGGAGGTGGCATGACTCTGAGAGCAGTGTTCTCTTCAAAACTCCAAGATGGGTTGGAGACTTGTGGAGTCTGAAGGTCGGTTTGACTTCTCCTTAGGCCCAGTTCTGCTTCGCCCTTCTTCCTTTCACAGATGTTCAGTTCAGTTCAGTCGCTCAGTCGTGTCCGACTCTTTGTGACCCCATGAGTCACAGGATGCCAGGCCTCCCTGTCCATCACCAACTCCCAGAGTTCACTCAGACCATGTCCATCGAGTCAGTGATGCCATCCAGCCATCTCATCCTCGGTCGTCCCCTTTTCCTCCTGCCCCCAATCCCTCCCAGCATCAGGGTCTTTTCCAATGAGTCAACTCTTCGCATGAGGTGGCCAAAGTACTGGAGTTTCAGCTTTAGCATCAGTCCTTCCAAAGAAATCCCAGGGCTGATCTCCTTCAGAATGGACTGGTTGGATCTCCTTGCAGTCCAAGAGACTCTCAAGAGTCTTCTCCAACACCACAGTTCAAAAGCATCAATTCTTCTGCGCTCAGCTTTCTTCACAGTCCAACTCTCACATCCATACATGACCACTGGAAAAACCACAGCCTTGACTAGACGGACCTTTGTTGGCAAAGTAATGTCTCTGCTTTTGAATATGCTGTCTAGGTTGGTCATAACTTTTCTTGATACCTCATAAATGTCTTATACCTCAAGCTCCATTTCAGCATCTGCTTCTAGGTAGCTTGAACTTGGAATCAGACTTACTTAGCAGCTCAAACCTTAGACAGGATCCATGACAGAGGGAGAAAAATGTACAGGTCTTGAATCTGGGAGGGGAAAGCAGACCATAATTCTTTGTACAGGTAAGAGATATGGCAGAAAAGGGCAAGTCCTTTGAACGCTGGGAACTTGGACCCATTTTTATGGAGGAGGAGAAAGGAGGGGAGGATTGGAATAGGTGGGTGGCTGTGTACGGGGATTCTGGAAAAGATGAACTCAGTTGAAGGTATAATAGTGAGAGTTCTCATGCTTAGTGCAAGAGGTAGTGCAAGAATTTAGGACCAGTCCTGGATCCTAAACTCTGCTCGAGGGGAGGACTAGAAGCTGTGATAATAGAGATTTTTCTTTTAAACCTAGCAGCATCTGGGGGAACATATTTCACAGTATGCCAGAAAGAGGTGTGTGGATTCTAAATAAGCTTTCTAACAAGATTTTGCATACTGGCTCATTTTTTTTTCTTGCCCCATAAAAACCTTTAATCAAAGTAGCATAATTGAACCAGGTAGAGAAGCCATTGTCTAAATACAAATTATTGTTATTTTTTAATTTTCTGGGATTTCACATTAGAAAGTAAGAAAATCAGAAAGGCACAATTATAAGCCATTCCATCATGGAATGGTGTGCTAACCTATAATGAACTTTGGTATAGGAAAAGAGTTGTGTGATATTACACAAAGGCAAGGTGTGCTTTTTCCGTGTCTTCCAGAGTAGATTTAGGTAGTCTGTGAGCATGAATTTATCAGACTCCTAAAGAAGATAACTATGCTAAAAATGCAAATAATATTTTGTAGCTGTGTTGAGGAAGAGAGGTATCATCAAAAATTATTCCTGAACAGTTGGGAGCTTACATGGAAGGTTCCTACTGATTTCTTGGGATATTATACTACCTGAGGATGTGTTGTATACATAGAAGGTGTATTAGGGCCACGTCATTACTGGCCATGCTGGGCAACCCGAGGAGAGAACTCTGGTGAGTGCAAGAGGGGGTCAGACATCCCTCTGTGACTGTCCCTCATCTTGGCCCTAGGGAACACTCATTAGATTTCTAAAACCAATTAAAGATACTATATTTTTATCCATGGTGGATACTTATCACCAGGGGTCAAAGCAAGACAGGAAAGCCTTCCTTATAAAATGAAGCCCCAGATGCCATGGCTAGCCATATCCACAGCAGTCTGGGCTTGAGGGGGGTGGGCTTCCCAAGCCATTGTCTTTTCTGATAGAGATCTAAATACAGTGGCTAGGGAGATGCCAGGTACTGAGACAAATCTTTGAAAGCCAATCTTAGGATTCTCTTTTATGCTTAGTGTTGTGTGGGAAGGGAGCCATAACTAGGCAATGCAATCATTTTGTTCATTAAAGAAATGAAAACACTTTCTGCTGTGGTAATTTTATAATAAACTTTATATGTTGCAAGGAGCAGGAGCAACACCCTAGTACCTGACTGATTTTCTTTAGTTATGAAGCTGATGTTAAATAATCAACATGAGAATTGTTTATAGATGCTCGTGTTTTATTATAAAGCACTTCAGATTCCATTTTGACCTTACTTAGTAATTCATCCAGAGTACAAGCTACAAAGACATCATCATAATTATACATTGAAAACTGCCCTACTAGGATATAACTTTTTTACTCCTATGATGTAGAATTCAGTAAGAATATGACCCATGCTTGGTATTTGGAAAAGAAAATCATGCATTGAAGCCTGGGTTTTATGATACACAAATTTCCATATTAACTTTAGCACAGCATTAGAATTTATTAGCAACTCTCTTTCGTAGTACTCTATTGATGTGCAATAAATATCAATAATAAAAATAATGGTGAAAAGTTGAGATTTCAATTTTTATATGAAAATGAATCCTACTGGATCCATATGTAACTACATAGGTTATTTAGAGTTTATGTAAAGCTTACTTCGGCCCACAGGAGACATATTTGAAAGTTTCTGTCTGATACAATTTTCCTGTGTGCATCTGCCTTCCTTTCCCTGACTTTTACTGCTGAATTAAATGTTGGAAGGAAGATGTATTATGAATACATAGTTAGTGTGGATGGAAATAAATGAAATCATTTTGATTGGGAATAAACCTTTCGGCAAGGAAGCCTGCTACCCTATTTTAAAAAGAGACTCTAAGCCTGGCTAAGGTGCCACCATGCTAATAAACTCAGGGAGAACCAAGAGTAAGTCCAGAATGAGAGAGTCCATCTGGAATCTGAGAGTGGATCTTCCATGACAGAAAAGAATGTGCACTGAGGCTTGCTTGATTTTAGCTCCATCTAGAACTCTCTGCAAAGCAATCTTTGGAGTCACCAAGTCTCCTTCTGTTGAGTGGCACTGCAGGCTGAGAGGGGCAAGGGTATTCTGGGAGGCGTGGGATGCTTTGTTTCCTAGAACAAATGGGATAGGTGTTCCTGGGAGGGGTAGTATGCCTTTCAGAGAAAGTCTTATTGGCCACTTTGCAATAAAGTTAATTTACTCCTGGATTTAGTATTAACTTGGAATTGGTAACCTGTGTGGTTTTCTGTATATAGCATATTAATATTCCTTAAGAGATTTCTCTGGGTAGGCCTGAGTAAGAGATGTGTGTATGTGATTATCAGCTGACTCTCAAGAGGGGCTCTGAGTCCTTGAACTGAATAGGGCCTCTCTGTCAGTGCCCACATAAGGCCTGACCGAAGCTGCATCCTTCAAAACCATGTCAAAGTCGCTTTCCTAGTGGTCCTGTGATTAACCTTCCAGTGCAGTGGGTGCAGGTTCAATCAATGGTCAAGGAACTAAGATCCCACATGCCTTGTGGGAAAAATCCAGAACATAAACAACAGAAGCAATATTGTAGCAAATTCAATAAAGACTTTAAAAATGGTCCATATCAAAACAAAAAAGAAAGAAAGAAAGAAAGAAAGAAAGAAAGAAAGAAAGAAAGATCTTAAAAAGAAACATGTCAAAGGGCAGGCCAGCAGATCTTTGGCTTTGAGATTCTTGTCTATGACTTTGATTTTTACTTGATGCTGGCAGGTTCTTTTTCCACTCCAGGCTTTTATTTAGTTTGGATGAACACATTAGAAGCAAAACATGTGGAATTCTAATAGCACAGAGCCCATCTCCACTCTAGTTGTTTCTTCTTACAGAAAGGCATTTGCGTAGGCTGCCATGTGCATTTGAAAGTTCTTCTCATGACTGGGTTATTGATGGTGGGAAAGTACAGAGACCATTATTTGCGGCATCAAAGATGTAAGGAATCTCAGAGGTCTTCTAATCCAGGCTGCCCACGAATGTATGAATTCCTTGCACAGCCTGCCTCTGGCCGGAATGGTCAGGGCACCACAAGTAACACTTGCGATTTGGAAACTGCGATCTCCTATGATGTGACCCAGGGCATCTAGATTGTAACCTGTAGCCCCATCACCTGGAAGTCTTGTGAAGCACAGACTCTTGGAGCCACTCCTGTGGCTTTTGATTCAGTAGGCCTGGGATGAGGCCCTCAAATATGCATTTCTAACTGCTTTGGGCTGTCCTGTTATCCCCCCACTGGAGAAGGGAATGGCACCCCACTCCAGTACTCTTGTCTGAAAACCCATGGACGGAGGAGCCTGGTGGGCTGCAGTCCATGAGGTCGCTGAGAGTTGGACACGACTCAGTGACTTCACTTTGACTTTTCACTTTCATGCATTGGAGAAGGAAATGGTGACCCACTCTAGTGTTCTTGCCTGGAGAACCCCAGGGACGGGGGAGCCTGGTGGGCTGCCATCTATGGGGTCGCACAGAGTCGGACATGACTGAAGCGACTTAGCACCAGTAGCAGCAGCAGCAGCAAGTCCCTGAGTGCTGCTGGTATGGAGATAATACTTTGAGAACCAAAAATATAACCTACAATTTTGGATGGTTCATGAAATTTGAAAATGAACAAAAAAGAACATACAATAAAAAGACATATGCTAAATTAGGTGTACAATATAAATTCTAATAACTTTTTCAAGTATGCTTCTCATTTGACAATCTTAATTTTAGATTTTATTATGCTCCTCTGAATGTATTTGTTGAAAGCAAGGAAGACTTAAGACCTAAGCATTTACCAGATCCTTTTTATTCATCTTTTTGCCAACAAGCAAGTCTGCCAATCATTTGGAGAAAGCTGTAGAGGTATTAGTTATGCAAAGTTTTGTTGAGGATGAAATGTTCTTATTCTCTTGAAAGTTTGCTCAGAGATATATTAGATTGAACAGGGTTTTCAGTGGTTTCAAAATTCATAATTAATTTCTTACTCTGTGATCACAAGTTCCCAATTTATTTTCCTCTTGTCTTGTTGTCCGTCTTCTGGTTTTAGCAAGTAATAACATTGACAACAACAGCAGCAAAATAGCAACTGCTCTTTATTGAGTGACTGAGTGCTTTTTATTCCTAGCACTTGAATGTATGGGGCATCTGAGTCTTCCAATACTTTTGTAAGTTAAATTTTTAAATTTCTGTTTTCCAGGTGAGGAGACTGATACTAAGAAATGTCACAAGACTTTATTTAGAAATGTATGCAATTTGATATGTTAGGTTGTAAAGACTAGCATTTTCTTTATTACAAAACACGTTTTCCACAAAAATGCATCTAGTTTCTGAAGCACTTTATCTTTGTTTATGTCAGTATTGTTTGAGTGAAGTTTAATATACTCACATATTGAGTGCTGTGATGCTGTGTATTTTATATATGTGAGTTAACTTATTTCTCACTATACCCTGCAAATGAAGTAATGCTAACCTCTAAGTAAAAATTTAACTTACAAAAGTATCGGGAGACTCAGATGCCCCATACATTAAAGTGCTCGGAATAAAAAGCACTGTCATTCAATAAATAGTAGTTGTATTTTGTTGTCGTTGTCATCAGTGTATTATTTGCTAAAACCAGAGGAGGGAGGTCAAGAGGAAGTAATGTTAACCAAGTGAAGTAAAGTATACCCTGCAAATGAAGTGAGCTAACCTAATTTTAAGAATGAGAATTGTTAAGTTTTGAGAAAGAGCAAGAGTCCTACCTAAGTAATTTGCAGAGCAGTGTTTGAACTTAAGTCTTTCTGGCTCCTAAATCCTTTCGAGAGATACCACAGTCTTTCCTTAGGTTTGAAATGGTCTTCCTTGAAAGGTTATTAAAGTTGATGACTGTTGTGGTGATTTCCCCTCACTATAGTCAGTCTTACCCATGGGCAGAATAGGAAATTTTGCTGGAGAGATTTGTGGATTATGGAGAAGTCCAGTCTCCACCCTGCCTCTCTGGGAAAGCATGCCGGGGCTGTTGTTTCTCCATTAGTGTTTCGTAAGTATAAATGCAGCCTTGTTCTCTCTGGTCATCTGTTGCGGGCATATCCACCCTTGGGAGGGCTGCTGCCGCTAAAACACTCTTCCAGATTGCATTTTACTCTCTCCTGAATTAAGCGGAATGGCCTTCAGGAAAAAAATGTTCAGATATTTTTTGTTACAGAATGTGAGAGAAACACAGGAAAATAAAGCAAAAAATATAATGTGTGTATATAACACTCAGCTTTATCAAGTCTTAGTAATTTTTCATACTTGCTTCAGAAGATTTTCTAATACTCTTTTTTTTTTTAACTTGGAAGTTTCTTATTTTGTTTAAACCCATTCTTCACCCCTCTGCTGAGTGAGCACTAGGCTTTATTTGGTGTTTATAATTCTGATAGGTATTTTTGTTCTATTGCTGTGTATATATGCATTTATAAAAATATGTTGTACTGTTTGATGTTTTTAAACTTTACATGAATGGTTTTTTGCTTCATACATGATTCAGCAACTTGATTTTTCACTTAACCTTATGTATTTGGAGATTTATCTATGTTGATAAATGTAATTTTAGTTAATCGATTTTCATGACTCTTTAATGCTGTATTGTATGCCACTAAAGGTGATTTGTCCCTTCTCTCACGGCCATTTAGATTGATTTCATATTTTGTTATTAAAAACAATGATGTAGTAAGGATTGCTTTTTTATATACAAAAAAATTGTATATTTTTCTCTTTGAGTACCTTTGAAAGATTTCTGTAGTATGCTAAAGGAAGGTAAGGCAAGTAATTTAAGATAGCTAGAGGTGGAACTGCAGGCATAAATGGATGCTGCTGCTGCTGCTGAGTAAGTCGCTTCAGTCGTGTCCGACTCTGTGCGACGCCAAAGACGGCAGCCCACCAGGCTCCCCTGTCTCTGGGATTCTCCAGACAAGAACACTGGAGTGGGTTGCCATTCTTTCTCCAATGCATGAAAGTGGAAAGTGAAAATGAAAGTGAAGTCGCTCAGTCGTGTCCGAGACTCTTAGCAATCTCATGGACTGCAGCCCACCAGGCTCCTCTGTCCATGGGATTTTCCAGGCAAGAGTACTGGAGTGGGGTGCCATCATCTTTGAATTTCCCAGATAATGCTACTTTTCCAGAAGGATTGTACCAGTGGACACTATCACTAGCTGTGTGTGAGTTCTTTATTACAAGACTATAATATCAGATACATTTTTTTTTCAGTATGAAAAATATAAAATGAGTTTTTAATGTGGTCTTACTTTTCATTTTCATAACTAGTGTTGCTGAACATTAATTTCATATGTTGTTTGGCAATGGGAAAAGGAGGAGAGCTGGGTTCAATCCCTGGGTTCGAAAAGCCTCTGCAGAAGGGAATGGCAACCCACTCCAGTATTCTTGCCTGAAGAATCCCATGGACAGAGAAGCCTGGTGGGCTACAGTTCATAAGGGTGCTCAGAGTCAGACAAGACTGAGCAACTGAGTATGCACGCATGCAAAAGATGGTTTTACCTCTTTTGAACCAGGAGGAAGAATTATTTTATAGTTAACTGTTTGTTTTAAATTCACTAACGCACTGGCATCAATATTTTGTGTTCATTATTACTTATATCCTACATATCAAGTTTATTTTCACTTTTCTTCTTTCTGAAGTGTATTATTTAATAGTTTAATTTTTTCTAGTATTTGTATGTCTAAAACTATATTGATTCAGGGTGATAATTTATTTGGTTATAAAGCTAGATATTTAAATCGATTTTTCCTCAAACATTTAAAGACTTTTCTCCATTGAAAAAAATCAAACTGCTGATGAGAACTCTGTTGTTAGAGTAATTGATCCATTATAGATCATCTTTGTTTTAATTCTGAAAATTTGTAGTCCTTTAAAATTTGTTGTGTTCTATTTTTTTTTTTTGGTGATATATCCAGATATAAATTTATCTTTAATTTCTTGCTTGGGCCAAACATATTCTTTTGATCTGAAGATTTATGTCTTTCCTAAATTATGTCAAATTCTCATTTGTTATCCCTATAAATATTCTTGTCCATATTCCTTTTATTATTTTTTGGCAGATATCAGTTGTATGTTAGATTGGCCTTCATCCTACCCTCCGTGTCTCTTAGCTTCCTTATTGTTGCTATTTTCTCCTTTGTCTTTGTATGGATTCTGAGTGAATTCTTATATAAGTTAAGTTAAATAGCTCAGTCGTGTCCAACTCTTTGCGACCCCATGGACTGTAGCCCACCAGGCTCCTCCATCCAAGGGATTCTCTAGGCAAGAACACTGGAGTGAGTTGCCATTTCCTTCTCCAGGGGATCTTCCCAACCCAGGGATTGAACCCAGGTCTCCTGTATTAGAGGCAGATGCTTTAACCTTGAGCCACCAGGGAAGCCCGAATTCTTATATACTTTCAGATTAATGTAGACTAGCATCTAACTCATTGTACTATTAGCTATTGTTCTTCAAATCATCTTTGAATCCAGTGGCTTGAAACAAAGATCTCTATAACAGCTATGTTGCCTAGACATCTGTAGATCACTTGGAAATCAGCTGACCTTGACTGGGCTCAGCTGGGTTGGGCTGTTTTGCATGTGTTTCTCATCTAGACCTGGGGAGCCAGAGAGAGATGCTCTTGTGATGGTTGTAGAGGTACAAGAAGGCAAGTTAAAACATTCAAAATTTCTTTTTTTTTTTTTGTCAGTGTGCTTACTGTTTATTGTTTCAGCTATAACAGGTTCTTTCATTGTGTGAATAGTCTAAAGGGTATATATGGATTTATATGATCCATAGAGGAAAGGGAAGGATGGCTGAATTCTTCAGGAAGGCTCTTGCCTCATTTCAAGTGCTTTGTCATGGACCAAGTAATCTTAGTTGCCTGAGCCCAAAGTCGAGGGATGTGGAGATATAGTTTGCTTTTATGAGAGGAATTCCCTTAAAATAGAGACTTCAGTCTTTCTGCAAGGAACTAACTTCTGTCAACAACCTGAATAGGTTTCAAGTGGATTTCCCCAGGGCCTCCAGAAAGGAACTCAGCCCTGGTGACCCCTTGTTTTTGGTCCTGTGGACTCTGAAGCAGAGGAGCCAGGTGAGCCAAGCTGTGCCCAGATTTATGCTCCAAAGAACTGTGAGATGATGATGGGTGTTGTTCTTACGCTGCTGAATGTGTGTTAATTTGTTATATCAATCGTATAAAACAAATCTAATCTCCATGCTTTCCATTGTATTCTTTCTATAATAATTTAACATCTTTTAATGTAATATATGTTTGTCTTTATTTCCTCTTTTTACTAGAAGTCATTTTTATTTTATAAGTGAAAGAATGTCCTGGATAACTTAGTTTTTATAGTTATACACAAAATTCTGGAGTTAACTCAGGTTCTATTTGTTGAGGTACTGTTTGTCTTCTTACCAGTAAATTTCTTCACTATTTTTGAAATTTTGATTGCAAAACTTTGTAAGTAATTTAAAATTTTTAGAAATTGTTTCAACAGAACAGCCAAAAGAAGTGTAGAGGAATGCTTATGTCTTCTTCAGTTTCCCTAAATATCTTAATATTTTGCTGTAATTCTCCCATCCCCCCACCATCTCTCTTTGTGTGTATACACACACACACACACACACACACACACACAAGCCAAGTGAAAAAGTTGGCTTAAAACTCAACATTCAGAAAAAGAAGATCATGGCATCTGGTCCCATCACTTCATGGCAAATAGATAGGGAAACAATGGAAACATCAAGAGACTTTATTTTGGGGGGCTCCAAAATCACTACAGATAGTGACTGCAGCCATGAAATTTTAAAGACAGTTGGTCCTTGGAAGAAAAGCTATGACCAACCTAGACATCATATTAAAAAGCAGAGATATTACTTTGCCAACAAAGGTCCATCTAGTCAAAGTTATGCTTTTTCCAGGAGTCATGTATGGATGTGAGAGTTGAACTATAAAGAAAGTTGAGAGCCAAAGAATTGATGCTTTTGAACTGTGGTGTTGGAGAAGACTGTTGAGAGTCCCTTGGACCGCAAGGAGATCCAACCAGTCCATTATAAAGGAAATCAACCCTGAATATTCATTGGAAGGACTGATGCTGAAGCTGAAACTCCAATACTTTGGCCACCTGAGGTGAAGAACTGACCCATTGGAAAAGACCCTGATGCTGGGAAAGATTGAGGGTAGGAGGAGAAGGGGATGACAGAGGATGAGATGGTTTGGACAACATCATTAACTTGATGGACATGAGTTTGAGTAAGCTCCGAGAGTTGGTGATGGACAGGGAAGGCTGGTGTGCTGCAGTCCATGGGGTCGCAAACGACTGAGCGACTGAACTGAATTGAACTGATATGCATGCACACATGGTCTTTTTCTGACATGATGCACATCATCCCAAAATACCCTGTGTGTGTCTTCCAGAAACGGGGCATTATCTTGTATGACCACTGTACACCACTTCTAACAGGGAACGCGCACTTCTTTATTCATTCATCTGTCGATGGACATTTAGGTTGCTTTCTGTGTCTTGGCTATTGTCAACAGTGCTACAGTGAACACTGAGGTGCGTGTGTCCTTTTGAAGCATGGTTTTCTCTGGATATCTGTCTGGGAGTGAGATTTCTGGATCATATGGTAGCTCTATTTTTAGCTTTTTAAGGAACCTCCATACTGTTCTCCATAGTGGCTGTATCAATTTACGTTCCCACCAGCAGTCTGGAAGGGTTCCCTTTTCTTCACACCCTCTCCAGCATTTACTGAGGGTAGGCTTTTTAAAGGTAGCCATTCTGACTGGTGTGACGTGATATCTCATTGTAGTTTTGGTTTGCGTTTCTGGGGATATCCCGGACCCAGGGATCAAACCCACTCTCTTATGTCTTCCGCATTAGTAAGCGGGTTCCTTACCACTAGTGCCACCTGGTAAGCCCCAGTAATTAGCAGTGTCAAGCATCTTTTCATGTTGTTTTTTGTTTTTGTTTTTTGGCCATCTGTATGTCTTCTTTGGAGAAATGTCTATTTAGATCTGCCCATTTAAAAAAAATTACCATCTTAATCTTTTTTGGGGGGTATACTGGGTCTTCGTTGCTGTGTGACCTTTTCTTTTCATGGCAGTGCACACTTTTCATTGCTGTGACTTCTCTTGTTGCAGAGCACAGACTCTCGGGTGTGTGAGCTTCAGTAGTTGTGGTTGTCAGGCTTTAGAGCACAGGCTCAGTAGCTGTGGTGCACTTAATTGCCCCATGGCATGTGGGATCTTGCCAGACCAGAAATGGAACCTGTGTCTCCTGCATTAGCAGGTAGATTCTTTACCACTGAGCCACTAGGGAAGTCCTGCGTGTTTTTTGATTGGGCTACACACTCCCATTATGTATTGTATCTCTCTATTTTCCTTCATAGCATGTATCACTCTCAGGAAGATGTCTGTATAAGGATTTATTTACTTTTTAATATCTCCATATCAGTACAGAGAGGGCCCTTGTGGTCTAAAGATAGTTATAGTCATGTTGTAGATTTGTAATAAATGCCTGTCAAATAAAAGACAATTATTTCTACATTACTAAGATGGAATCAGACACAAACTGGGCATTTAGGGAGTTGTATGCTTAGTTGCTCAGTCATGTTCAACTATTTGTGACCCCATGGACTGTAGCCCGCCAGGTTCCCCTGGCCATGGGATTTTCCTGGCAAGAATACTGGAGTGGGTTGCCATTTCCTTCTCCGGGGGATCTTCCCGACCCACGGATCAAACGACCCACGGATCTCCTGTGTCTCCTGCATTGCACACAGATTCTTTACCCTCTGAGCTGCTGAACAAAGCCCAATTATCTTTTTTATAGGCTGAGGCCAGCTCTTGCTTGTTACATTTCACCTAAAGGCTCTTATTATTGCCTGCTGTGTCATGGTTTTTTTTCCAGATTTTCTGTGAAATGACTTTTAATGTCAGTGCTAAATCCTCTCTTGAACTTAGGTCAATTTACTTATCTCTTGAAGTGATAGATCACTCAGTTACCATGAGCTTCATATTTGAGTAGTGTTCAGATTCCTATGAATGATTTTCCTTAAATCTTCATTTTAATACTTTCAGTGAGTGAGAGAGAAAGAGAGAGAGAGGCAGGGGGATGGGAAGAGAGAGAAAGAGAGAGGAAGCCCAAGATTTCAGAAACTACATTTTACACATGCATAATTTTCACTTTTTTTAGAATAGAAACCTAGATTGGTTTCTTAACGTGATGTTGCTCTGTTTTCAGTTAATTCATTTCATCCAGAACCAGAAATGTGGCTCATCCTCTGTGAAAAATCACTTGATGTATAAGCATTAAATTAAAATTTCACTTGTGTATATTGATTTTAAATTGTCACCAATTTGGAAATAGTTCACACAATTATGGGACCAAACAAAATGACAAGTTCTTGAGTTTCCAGAATCAGGCTCTCCTTGTGACGTTTGGCACATCCTTCCCGGGCTCAGGCTGTTGGTGGAAGTGCTCTGATCCTGTGGGACTCACATGCCCACGGCAAATCCATGTTTTCATTTCCGCTCGATGGAGCAGTCGGTGGCTGAAAGTGATAGCCACTTGTGTGTCTCTTTCCCTAACCCTGAAAGTGTTAAACCTGATGCCTCTTTTGTAAGTTCTTTTAGGCACACTGTGAATGTTTTCTTCCTGGGGGTTAATTTTGCCCTTGGATCTTTCCTAGTCTATATCTCTGAACTGTTTCTACACCTCTGTGAAATCTGCTAGCATAATTATCAAGTGGAGGCAGTATCATATATCTGCAGGAGTGATTTGTGGTCTACCAGATACGGTTGCTAAATTCATACAGCTCCGACAAACCTCACACAATAATGAAACAGTTTTACAATAATTTGAGGGAGAAAAAGGAGTCTTATCTTTCATAATAATGGTTCTCTATTGTTGAACATGATGTATCATCTTTCCTCTGCCTAAGCTAAACCCTGTCTCCTGCACCTGCAGTTTAAACCCATTTCTTGCTGTTCTAGCATCTGTAGAGAATAGTGGTTTGCCTCCCTTGTCTATTACCCATTGTGTTGCTTAAAGGCGATTATATTTATTCACTGGCTGTCTTCTCTTTTTATTCTGAAATATTTGTAGTTTCTGTAACCTTTTTTCCTAAGCCTAGCATCGCAACTTTTTGTTCTGAATGGGAATAGCGTTACAAACAGATGTCTTAAAAACATAATTGAGCATAGCATTTGAGGGAAATAATTAACAATTTAAATGAAAAGAGATTTTTATTTAGATATGCTAATTAAAAACAATTTAGAGTGGTGATTATTAAATAAATAGTTCTTTAGGCTTGGGCAGCACATTTTTACATGTTTTTGGAATATTTTCTTTGGGGCATTGAAAATAATCTAGTTTGAAGAAATCAACAAATAATGAACATTAAAAAAAGAATCTATAGATCTATCCAGTGATAATTGTGTCTAATTTGGGAATTTCAGACACACAAAAGTGTGTTTTCTTCTAGACTTTATTGCTATTGTCATTATCTGTTCATTCCACACAATATAGGGCTAATGGTCCTTTAGTGTTTTTTGTCCATTACCAGATCAACCTTGGGCATCCCATAAAATGCTTAGATAATATGTCAAAAATATGTTATTTTATACAATATACACTATTTAACTCAGCTGGTAAAGAATCCTCCTGCAATGTAGGAGACCTGGGTTCAATCTCTGGGTTAAGAAGATCCCCTGGAGAAGGAAATGGCTACCACTCCCATATTCTGGCCTGGAGAATTGGGACACCACTGAGTGATTTTCATACATATACACACTTTGTTTGACAGCAGCTTCTGCTAATGCTGTGCTTTATTTATATGATCTATAACAGTGATGCCAGTGTGCTCATGTAGCTTCATGAGTCCAATCCATTTGTTATTATTTTTATATTCCTTTTCAATATGTGTTAGAATGCAACACTGGGAAATTGGCCTAATATTTCCAGGTGATAGAGTACCCTTTTCCCTCTCATTATCTGAATTACTCTTGCTACCTGGACTGCAAATGGGGAAAAAAAAAAAAAAAAAAACTCAGGCTGGTGTCCCATAATATCTTCCCATAGTGTGCTCTTATTGAATTATTTCCAGGTGGATGCGACAGATGTTCATCAAGTCGCTCCCGGCTTCCACTGTTAATTGAACCATAATGTGAGTGACAGCAGGGAAGGACAAATTACCGGAGTAGAGATACAATTTGAACACTGCGTTTGCATGACCTCCCTGGAAACTTGGGTTGGGCTGACAACTCTTTCTTTCACATGCATGGGAAGAAATGTGAGAGTTTCAGCTACATACACATCAACAAACTAATGTCCTCTGAAATTAGTAGTGTTTTACTGTTGACACTCATTATCAATCAGCTTGTTATTTATTTAAATGTAATGTGCCAGCAGGTTACTAAACCAGGAGCCCTCAGTCCTAACTATGAATCATGGCTTTAGAGAAGTCACTTAATCTTGATGAACTATGATTTCATCATTTCCAGAAAGAGCCAGATTTTCTATTTTAAAGTGTCTGAAAGGAGGCTGTCACATGTTTGTGAATAATTTTTGTAAGGAGATAAGGACTATGCATGGGCCTATTTTAAAAGCCATTTTAACTGAAATTAAAAATTTTCCAATCACATAATTATATTTGGTGCAAGATGGACTAATGTCAGGGAAGTTTAACAAGTACCGTATCGATAGATAGGCTAATAGATGGCCATTACAGCCGCCGACAGAGGGCACAACCACATTCGTGGAGAATAGAATTTACATAGTTCCAGGGACAGGGGAGCCTGGTGGGCTGCCGTCTATGGGGTCGCCCGGGGTCGCCCAGAGTCGGACATGACTGACGCGACTTAGCAGCAGCTGCAGTTCCTAGAGACAAGCGCAGAGGAAGGGTAAGTGGCAGTTACCAAGTAAAACGAGAGAGAAAGGTACCGATTGGAAGGTTGGTATGGTTGTCAGTGTAGACCTGCCTGTGGGCGGTGCTGACAGACAAGACTGAATAATCAAGTATATGCAGCTCCAGAAAGTTTTTTACTATTTCTTGGAAATAGTCATCTTACAAACTCTTTGGTATTTTTCTTAAGAGGAGTGGTATGACTCTAATAAAAGAGAAGACCAGAACTGAACATGTCAGGAAATGAAGGGAAGGGAGTATTTCGACACATTCGTTGAACTGTGGTGAGAATGACAGCAGGGATGGACCCTCAGTTTGCCTGTTGTTGACCAGTGGATGAAGAGAGAAGCGAGAGAAACAAGTCATGCTGGGAAGCAGAATTGGAAGAGTTCAGTATGGAGCCTAGTTTAAAATTGGAGTGTATTAAAGAAGATGCTTTATGTTTTATATGAGGAGTGACGGGCAGGATTTTGGAAGGTCAGGGAAGTCAGATGAGTGAGAATGTAGACGAGATGGAGATGTAAGTGGAGGGAGCACATTTTTGTTGGTGGGGGACCTGGTGCCATCCTTGGTCTCCTCTCCTCACTTTTGTTACCTTGGTGACATCATCCAACCTCACACTTTAAAAAAACTGAAAAAACCATTGCCTATTTACTACTATCATTGCTTTAAACAGATTTACTTATTTACCTTTACTTTTATTTTTGGCTGTGCTGCGTCTTCACTGCTGCACATGAGCTTTTACTAGTTGTGGCAAATGGGAGCTGCTCTTCATTTCTACGCATGGGCTTCTCATTGTGGTGGCTTTTCTGGTTGCAGAGCTAGGCTTTAGGGAACGTGGGCCTCAGTAGTTGGGACTTGCAGTCTCCAGACTCTAGTGCACAGGCTCAGTTGTTCCATGGCATGTGGAATCCTCACAGATCAGGGATCAAACCCATGTTTGATTGGCAGGTGGATTCTTAACCACTGCACCACCAGAGAAGTCCTCAACCTCACACTTCTTGTAATGCCTTCCGAAATCACCAGCGCAGTGCTCTTCCCTGAACTATAGATTTATAATTTCCTAGTTGTCATTTCTACTTGGATCTGTAAGAAGCATTTCAGTCTTAGTATCCAAAACTGAACTTTGACATCCCTCCTACTTCACCTCTGCTCCTCTCACAACCCAGCCTTCCCTCGCTAATAGTAACACATCATTCTTTAAGCTGCTCCTGCCCAGAATCTTGGAGTCATCCTTGATTCTTTTCTTTTACACACATCTAATCTGTCAGCAAATCTCATTGCCACTGCCTTCAGAATGTTCTAGAACTTGACTAATCCTTACTATCTTTCATCATAACTGCCTCATATCCAGCCCCCATGTTTCTATATGTTCCTCTCCTGCAATCTTTCTCAACACACCTGCTGGAGAGATCCTGTTGAAATGTAAGTCACATCACGGCACTCTTCTGTTCAAAACACTGCTGTGGCTCCCCACCTCTCTCTTAGAAAAGCACCTTGGTTGAAGGGTTCTCTTGATGTCCTATACTCACTATGTTACTTTTCTAGCATCATTTCCTCTATTTCTCCTCTGGCTTTGTTTACTTCAGCTTCACTGGCTTCCTTCAAGGACCTTGGAAGTTACTGATCCTTCTGCCTAGAACACTGCTTTCCGATATCTGCATCTGCTTTGAGCTTGTTTTGTTTACAGCTTTATCTCTAGCACCAAAACAATACTTGTATGAAGTAGGTACTCACTAACTATGTTTTGAGAGAATGAAATTATTTTGAGTTAGGAGATGTGTCCAAAGGCTAATGATTTGGGTAGCCTGGGAGGGATTTATTAGAGAAGTGAGATGGCCCTGTTCTGACAGATATAGGAGGCAAGACCTGGCATAGAAACATTTTGTGAGCAACAGAGGTCTAATTTTAGAATCTCATTATTCTGTGGTTTGTCTTCTATAATGGTTTCTTCCACTTACCTGTCAGCCTATGAATTGTCTTTAGATTTTTATTCAGTTCCTATTTATTGAGCATCCCTTATGTGTTAGATCTTATGAGGACAGGTGCTCAAGGAATTGTATCTCATTAAAGACAATCCCACAGTAATCCTGTTCATTAGGTTTTATTATTCTCATTTTGCAGGACAGGTGGAAAGACAGGTTCAAATGGATGAAGGGACTTGATCAGAATCACAGAGTAAGCCAGTGATGGAATGAGGGCTTCTAGGTTTGAGTCAAGTTCACTCCTCTTTGCAGTCTTTGATCCATCAGCAGAAAAATGTAGTGTCTCTTCTCTCAAAGTCATTGTCACTTACTTTCCTTTTTCTTCCTCCTTTCAGGGATAAGATCTAGAAAAACAGAAAGAACCTAAGTGTATTAATCATTGTTGCTGTATAACAAATTTCTCCAAGGTTGAAAAAGTGTAAAACAACTATTCATATTTATTGCCTCAGTCTCTATAAGCTGGGAACCTGGTCCAGGGTCTTTGTTGAGGTTGCACTGAGAACTTCAGCTGGGGCTTTCGTCATCTAAAAGCTTGAGAAGGGCTGGATGACCTGCTTCCAAGGGGACTCACACATACGCCCAGCGCATTGCCACCTGGACACAATAGGATTGCTGGAATGTCCTTATGACATGGCACTTGGTGTTCCTCAGGTGAACAGTCAAGAGAGCCTAAGGCAAAAGCTGCAATGCTTTATGCCCTAGCCTAGGAAGTCACCCTCCTTCACTCTCGCAGTTTCCTATATACTGTGAGAGCGTATGACTACCAGGAGATGAGAGTAGGAGGCTGTCTCGGGGCCTGGCATCCAGTCTTCCACAGTCCTATGTCCCCACGTGCAAAATGCATTCCCCACTATCTTGGTCCCCCGCAGTCTCATGTTACAGAGCATCAGCTCAGTGTCCAAAATCCCATCTTCTAGTTAGGTCTAGGTATTATTGCTATTGTTCCACAAAATTTTGCTGTATTCGATCCCCCCATATTGTCAGGTCATTTTTTCCCTCAGCTGTGCTAGACATTGAACATTTAATAAGCATGGTTTAATTGTCTCTCTCTGCTAGGCACTATGCTGGGCAGATTATCATGGTGGAGCTCCCAGTCTAAAGGCTGAAAGAGATGTACAGCATACTGTGGGATCATAAATAGGGAGAAAGTGACTCTGCCCAGGTGCGCTGGAGAAGAGCCCACAGATGAGGTGCCATTTGTGCTATCCCTTTGTGCTGCAGAAAAGTTCATTAAGTCATCAAGTAAAAAAGAGAATTTTATCCGGAAGAGGCAGCACGAGCAAAAACTGCTTCTTCTTCCTCCTGAGTATGAGAAGATTACTAGACTTAGCCCTTAGCTTCTTGCTCTTTCTGTACTTGAAGAGCTGGCCTGATTTTCTGCTTCAGGGACTTGAATACCAACTTTAATGGGCCTGATTTTCCAGATCACCTCTCTCAGCTCTGCTTCTCCAGCTCCCCAGTAGATGCTATTGCTTGAATGTTACATCATTATATTAAAGTCATGACAAAGCAAAGCTTGTCGTCACTCTCCTTTACCAGCTTCTTCCCACTTTTCTCATCTTGGGACCTCGTTGTTAGCTGTGGCCACTTCTTTTCTTCCATCAGTTCGCACTTCATTTGTCTCATCTCTTGCTGCCTTTCCATTTTTCTCTTTCTGTAGTGGTCTCTCTGTAGCTCCAGCAGGTCTTCTTCACAGGTGAGTTACTGCCAGATCTTCTACTTTGAGTTTATCTTCTTTAATCTGCCCTATATATTGCTGTCCGTTATATCCCAAAGTACAAGTACAGTGTTAAGTTGTTTCCTCTTGGAGAAACACTTGATCACTTCACCATAGCCTATTTAGTAAAATCAGAAGCTTTTACATTTCAGATCATTTACCTTGTGGTCAATCTATTTCTAAAGCTTCACCCCCAATATCAGTACAAGACTTCATGCCATTCCCTTGCTTGAAATTCCATGTATTGTCCCATGTTTCAGTTTTTTTAAAGTATCCACCTATTTTTCAAATTTTCCTCCTTGATGTCACCCTAGGAACACTGAGGATACTTTTGGTTTGTAATGGGAAATTGGCACTTCATTTACTATATGTCGGGTAATTGTAATTCCTTGGTAAACATGCTAGAAGGAGCCATAGGCAACCCTTCTTGTTTTTGCCTGAGTCCAGCACTCTTCCTCTGTCTCTACATTCTGGTATTTATTAAATATTTTATGATGACATTCTTTACTATGAAATACTGTGTTAGAGGGTCTTCCCTTGTGGCTCAGCTGGTAAAGAATCTGCCTGCAATGCAGGAGACCTGGGTTTGATCCTTAGGTTGGGAAGATCCCTGGAGAAGGGAAAGGCTACCCACTCCAGTATTCTGGCCTGGAGAATTCTGGGATCACAAAGAGTCGGGCAGGACTGAGTGACTTTCACTTCGCTGTGTTAGAGCAGGCACAGAATCCTAAGGTCCTGTTCACTGTGTTGCTGAGATGTAATATCATGGAGTTACGTTTGTGTCAGATTTTAACAGCATTCAGGGGACCATCCAGATGCTTTTGTGCTAGAATTCATATAATATTAAGTGAAATCAGCTGGCAGTTGGCTGGGGGAAGTGACTATCACTGTGGTAGAATTTGGCCTCAGTTTTCTGACTTGCCAGCCAACTGGAGCACAGAATGTTGGGAAAAGATATTATTGTGGATTTGGGTTGGCTTAGAAGACTAGGGAGTGGGTCCCATGGCTGGCTGTAACATGAGGAGTGGGAAAGGAGAGCAGAAGGGGTCGACATGTTGATCTCTGATTCTAAGCTTTCATTATTGAGCCCAGAATCACCTTCAACACAAATAAATCAAACTGAGGTTCCCTTCTTGAAAGAGGCATATCTTCTCCATTTATTTTAATTTTCATGATAAAAGATATAAACGTTATCTTGCAACAAGCCTTGATTATTTCCATGGGATCATAAAACCCCGGGGGTCTGCTTCCTGTCTTGCTCGAGGCCATTTCCATTAAAAGCTGATGGTAACTGTGTGTTTAGATGCACTTTGTGAAGCACATAGGAGTGGGGAGCACATCCCCTCTTTGCTACTTCGGGAGGAATGGCTACACAGGGAGACAGCACTTTTTAAAAAATAGTCATTAAACTTTCTTTTGCAGCAGATTATTTTTCTTCCTGGGAAAAACATGGTTTCATTGACAAATTGCCAAAATCCACACAGTGCAGTGAAATGGCCTGGCTGAGCTGGCTTCTTCAAATAGGCACCAGATGCTTATTAAGCACTCGATATACTCTCCAAGTTGTGCCTCATTTGGTGTTGGGTAGACACAAAGTATTCTACAAGTTTCTTTCAAAAACCTGTAAAATAAAGATTGTCTGAATTACATATCCTAATTATATTTTTAAAAAGCATGAATAAATAAGGAGACAAAGAGGAATAAAATCTCTCATGTTTCTACCTAGCTACAACTAACATTCTTCATGTGTGTTTTTTTTCCTTGAAAAAAAATATAATGCATACATTTTCCCTCATCATTTTAGTCACATATAATAAATATTGAAGTTTAAAAAAAACAGATCATATACACAGTTTCCATGTTTTTATACCCTTCTTAACAGTATGATATGGTTTTGAGATGATGTAACAGTGCTAATCATTTCTTTTTTTTTTTTTTAATCATTTCTTTTGAGTAAACCTTTAGATTGCTGTCTTTCTAATTAACATTAACCATGTTTCTAATTAATGTTAACAATAATCCCTGATAAGAATACTTCTTGTACAACTTCTCCCCTGTTTCTGGGCCAATTGTTCCCCCACCCAAATCCCCTTTACATGGCCAGCAACTGTGATTCTGGGTGCTAGTGGCTCACAGCCCTGTCCTTCTCCAGAGAACTGACCTTCACCTTCTGGAGGCATGTCTGGATAGAGGTTCATATTGGTGAAGGATGTGGAAACCAAGAATAATGGGGAATAGTTGAAAGAGCTGGACATGTTTAGCCTAGAAAAGAGGAAAATGGAGTTTTGTCTTGTTGCAGACAGATGAGCTATCCTTTAGCTATAACTGCATAGGAAGAGTTAAGATTGAAAGCTTTAGATAAGGAAAGAACAACTATTCTGTGTTGAGACACATGTCCTAGTAATTGGAGCTATCCTAAAATGGAATGAGTTGCTTTGTAGGGCATTGAATTAATTCCCTGTCACTGAAAATATTGAGTTACTGCTAAGAGTATTTGAGAAGGTTTGAATTATAGAAATCTCTTCTAACTTCCTTTTAATTCTTTGACCTTTGTAAGTGTTTATATCAGTACTATTAATATTCTTTTACATGTTTCAGCATTGATTTCAGCATCCATTTTTTGTGTTTATGAGCTAGAAGGTGCAAGAAAAGTTGCTCTCCAGGAAGAGGAGAAGCAGGTGTATAGAAAACCAGTGGTATATATTGGGAATTGTCAAGGGACTATGAAATCATCAGTTAAGAAGTGGTGTCATCACTGAAAGCTGACATCACCAGTTTGAAGTAGTGTTCTTCTCTTAAGACTATTGATCCTATGTAAATGTCAGTCTGCTTTTTAAAATAGTGTCAAAGATTTGTTGGAGTGAATCACCTCTCCTTATATAGGCTTAGTCAACACCCACAACTTTGACAATGAAAATTTCTAAAGCGGATGGTGGATTAGAAGTACATCTGTGGCCACAGAACAAAGTGATACAAATGACCCACAGGTCACATATTATTCTACTTGTTGTCTCATTAATGTACAATTCCACCTGAGTATGATTTGATTAGCTTGGATGATAACTTTATCCTCTGCTTCACTCCAAAATGTTAACACCTATGGCGTGAGTGTGGTTGTCCTTTCCCAGTGACATGACCAACAGGTTGAAATTGAGATTCCTTTTTTAAATATTTGTGAGAATAAGTGTTTTAGTTTCACTCTTGTCATTTACCTAGTTTTTCATAAGCTCATCTTGTGCTTGCATTAGTGGGTTCAGATTCCATCATTTTCATTTGAATGACTTTAAGATGTTTCTCTCTCTCAGACCATAGCTTTTATTCCCACAGACATCTTTTCCTGATCTTCAGATTTCTGAGCATTATTCCTCTCCGTCTAACCAACTAGAGGTCATAACAGGTTGCTGTTAATATCTATTGCTCTGTTACAGCAAATAGAGAAGATGTGTAGGAAGTTGTACTTTGAATTTTAATAAAAAAACACTGTGCTAACATATTATATTAAAGATACAGCTCCTTTGATGACTTCCTGAGATTTATTTTTAACTCAGGAAAAGTGAGTCATTATTTCTAGAAATTATAAGGCATCCGACAGTTCAACAAAACTGCTAGTCCAAGGGACAGAAATAATTTTATTTTCTTTATGAAATTTACTGATTTATTAATTAATGTTTGCTTGTTTTATCAAAATATGTGCTTGGCATTTCATTTTCTATGTACTGTTACACTCAAAAAAGTTACCCTCCATGGGACCCTAATAAGGTCCTGCAACATTGCACCTCATTCCAACTGTGGAATTGGCAACAGTGGAAAGGGTATGTTAGAAAAAGTGTAATGTTGACATTCTGCATGCTCAGTCGTGTCTGATGCTTTGTCGCCCACTAGGCTCCTCCGTTCCTGGAATTTTCCAGGCAAGAATACTCTAGTGGATTGGCATTTCCTCCTCCAGGGAATCTTCCCAATCCAGGGATCAAACCCATGTCTCCCAAATCTCCTGCATTGGCAAGCAGATTCTTTGCCACTGAGCCACCTAGGCAGTCCCTAATGTTGACAGGATGGAGAGTAAACATTAGATATAAGAAAGTCGTGGGAATGGAATTTTGCAGTGTTCAGGGGGAAGTATAATTAGAATAAATATATATTTTTTTGCATCTGTTTGAAGTTACTGGCTTTCTGTGCCCAATAAAAATTATGATTTTATTAGAATAGAATTCATCCTTTTGTACCTTTTCACTTCATTAATTCCTTCATTTATTCAACATTGGTTTTGTACCTACCGGGTCTAGATAAGAGACTACAAACTCAAAATACAAAATGGAGAAAATATGACCCCTGCCCTTAAGGAAAGAACTTTTTGGTTGGACATTACAGAAACTCAGGAATATTGTTGAGGATTTTGAAAATGCATGTCTTTAACAACCTAGTGAAATGGCTACCCACTCCACTATTCTTGCCTGGAGAATCCCCAGGGAGAGAGGAGCATGGCAGCTGCAATCCACGAGGTCACAAAGAGTTCAACATGACTAATCGACTAAGCACAGCAACCTAGTGAAAGTGTTAGTCATTCAGTCCTGTCCAGCTCTTTACAACCCCATGGACAGTAGCCCACCAGGCTCCTCTGTCCATAGAATTCTCTAGGCAAGAATACTGGAGCGGGTTGCCATTCCCTTCTCCATGGTATCTTCCCAACCCAGGGACTGAACTTGGGTCTCCTGCATTGCAGGCAGATTCTTTACCATCTGAGCCACCAGGGAAGCCTCAACATAGTACCCCAAGTAAACACTTGAATTCATGCCAAAAATAGAAATGCAGACAAGTGACAGGATTAAACTGATCTTATCCATCCTCTTGGTTGTTCCTAACGGACCAATGCTAACATTCAGTGTACCTAGGGGAATAACTGAGGTGCTCACTACTGGCTCATTTGACTTCTCTTGAAGCCATGGGTCTTCATGCAGTGAGGAACCACTTCCGGCTCAGTTGACCGAGAATAGCATGCATAGAGATGATTTTTTCATTCCCATATTTTACCAGGGGACCTTTTCTCTCCTCCATACCCACAGTTTTCTGCCCTCATAACAGAATGAATGGTTTAAGCATGCTTTCCAAGTGGATGGTTTCAAAGAATATATTATTAATATGTAGTAAATATTTTTAATGAACTATGGGTTAACAGGAATATAATTTCACAGAAGAGATGCATCCTATTGCTGTTTAATTAAAATCTTTCTGCTGATGGAGAGTTCTCTCTCTGGTGTTTTCTTTAATGCATTCATGATGCTTCTGTCTGGGCTCCCCTGCTAGAGATATCTTTCATTATAATTCACTTATCTAAGTTTGTAATTAAACTTCTAAATGTAAAATTTGCAGTGAAAAATTGCCAGGGTACCTAGTGAACTTTTCTTTTTTCTCTGAGAGAAATGACTCTTTGAAAATTTTGGTTTTGTGTCTTGGTCTCTTGGTCATTTTATTATTTTAAAAGTATCGGCGTGTGCATGCAAGTATGTGCACTTTTGTGAAGTACTTTTTATTTAGTGTCATCAGTTTCTGCCTGTTTCTGTGAAATTGGAGGTAGATAGTTTTGATTAAATAAATGTACTGCATTTTTTTAAGGTATGAAGGTGGTAAATGAAATGTATTTGAAAACAAGTGCCTTCAGTCTTTGTTGATCTGTTTGAAATGGCTAGAAACAATGAAAAACCAAAACAAAACCCTTGGATATGCTGGTAGAAAGAATATAGTCTGTTTTCTATTGGTCAAGCATGTTCTTGCAACTTTCCTTATAGTTTATGCAATAAAGGAAGAATCTAAAATCACAATTTGCACTTCAACTTCGTTTGAAATATTGTCTTGCAGATATCACTCCATCCTTTTGGGAAGAATGAGATGAGACAGGATGAAAATAATTTCTATCAAATCTCATGCATGTGATAAGCAACTTGTTAATGGTCAATGCCCAGTTGTAATAAATGAACACTTATAAAAGATAATGGAAAAGACTGCTGGAGAATTATTTTATAGGCTTATAAATATGTTATCATTTTTATGTCAGCTGTTAACACAATTCAAAAAGTTCCTTTGCAACAGTAGATGCATAATTAATCAAGAGAGCACACAGCTATATTTACAGTTAACTGGATAATTCTCCTGACATTAAATATTTAGAATCTTATATTGGAAAAAATATTACTGAGTAATTAAGTATTTTTTTTTTAATTTCAAAGGTCAATAGTGTTTGATCAGAGAATTTTATCTTATTCACACATTCAAGTTCTCCTGAATTCTTATAAACCTCTTTAGAGTAACTGTTAAATATAAGCCCACATAAAATTATGCTGTGTCTACACTCATACATATAAAACACATATAAATGAATATTTATCTGTTTATAAGATTTGGTAAAAAGAAGTTATCAAATCCTTCCCTACATCTTCAAGAAGGCTGGACTACTACAGGCTAACACTATTAGGTGCTTATTTTATTTCCTAAACTATCTCCAGAAGTGATTGTACTAATTCTATTACTCTTCTAGAATGCAATACCTTACAATTGAATGTAATTTCTTTTTATTAACCTAAGTTTCTCCAAACAGGAAATGACATAGATTTTTTCTCTAATGACTTCATTATGTTCTTTTTTGTATAATTTCCATCAATCTATTTAACTTTTTTTTTCTACTTTATAAAATAATAGATTTTTTGCTTGAGGATTTAAAAAGCATAGACCGTATCAAACTTTTTAATTCTTTGGATCTTTTCTTGGTAGTACACTGGGATATTTGTAATTTATTTGTAAAGTAGAAAGAATCTTTCAGCTATTTACTGTTGTCCTTACTGATTTTTACAGTTTCACAAGTTACCTAAATTAACTTTACTGAGCACAGAGAAGAGCATTCAGAAATGCAAACTAATGTGGAAATATGGGCTTCTCCATCCATCTGTCTCCCATTATATGGAAAAGCCTTTTTCTCAGGATTGTGGTCTGAGATCAAGAGAATTTAGGAAAAAATCTACTAATGTAGACTCCATAATCCTTTTATTTGCTTAGCTAATATTTAATGAACACTTACTATTTTCCAGACAATATAACAGTGAGCAAGATAACTATGCTGCTAAGTCGCTTCAGTCGTGTCCGACTCTGTGCGACCCCATAACGGCAGCCCACCAGGCTCCCCCATCCCTGGGATTCTCCAGGCAAGAACACTGGAGAGGGTTGCCATTTCCTTCTCCAATGCATGAAAGTGAAAAGTGAAAGTGAAGTCGCTCAGTCGTGTCTGAATCTTTGCGACCTCATGGACTGCAGCCTACCAGGCTCCTCTGTCCATGGGATTTTCCAGGCAAGAGTGATGGAGTGGGGTGCCATTGCCTTCTCCAGATGATACTAGAGGAGAGGAAAATAAATAAACCAATACACACTAGATTGTCAAGTATATCTTTTCTAAGTGTTACAAAGAAACAGAAGAAACAAACGTCAAGGGGATGGGGTGCTTGCAGTTGTGCTGAACAGATTGGTTTGGGAAAGCCTTTGAGGTTAATGAACTGAGGCAGCAGGTCATGTGAATGGGTACCTAAGAAACAGTGCAAGGGCCTTGAGGAACAAGAAAAGGCCCCGTGTGTCTTGGCTACAGAAATGAATGGAGAATGGTCAGAATGAGAGAAAGCAAAAGTCCAACCAACAGAATCTTTACATTTTATTCTAAAGTCATGAGAGGACTTTAAAGAGGAGGGTGCATTTTCCTTCCTAAAGGTTATCCTGTATTTTCTGTAGAGAATGCATAGAAGCAGCCCAGAGTGAAGGCAGGTAAACCAGGTAGGAGAATATCCCCATAGCCCGGGTGAGAAACAATGGTGGCTGGCACTAAGCAACAGGACGGGAAGTGACTTGATGCTGAACAAATTGTGAAGGTTTTGCCCACTAGTTTGACTGATGGATTGGTTTTCAGGTGTGAGAAAAAGAAAGGAGTTTAGGAGGACTCCTGGTCTTCTGGGCAGCGTGATGCCTTTATGGAAATGGGGGAGAATTAGACCATGGATGACACAGGAGAATCACAAGTGTCTTGATGTATGTTCCATGTGAGTTGCTCTCAGATATCCAAGTGGTGATATTCACTGGTAATTTGAGTGTGTGAGTTAAGGAAAGAAGTCAGAACTGGGGATATGGGATTGAATATGGAGAATGAGAATCATGAAGCATGGTATGTAAAACTGAATGGCTACATAAGATCTACTGGGGAGTGAGCAAAGCTAGAGAAGAAGAGGAATTTGAGGACCAAGTTAGAGGTATACTCATTTAGAGCTCAGAATAAGAGGAAATATTTGGAAAGGAAGCTGAGAAGAAGTGGCCAGTGAGAAGTTAAAAAACAAGAGAGAGAGAGAGATTTGGCGGCTCAGTTCTGACTGAAAAAAGCCATTAAGGAGGGAATCATGAAAGATTTGAGCAACAACCAGGAATTTAGTCATGAGGATGTGATGCCATGAGGTATCAAGATGATTTTCCATCAGGTGATGATGAATTGGTTCCAAAATTACAAGAATGTGTCTTAATGCCTTCCAAACCAGGGAGAGCTTGGCAACTGTGCAGAAGGTTACTCCTGAAATATGTTCTTATTTTAGACTCTGTCTCTATGGGTGGATTGTTCTTATTGGGGAATCCGAGGCAGCTTGCTAGGGTAATTACTACTGTTATCTCTTACATATAGTTCATCATAGAGGACATGCCCCTTTTTTCACTGTGATGACACTCACGAAAAATAATGACACATCTGGCTACTTTTCTTTGGATGATGCACATATTATGTAAAAAAGCCAGGATGGGGAATAAACCAACCTCGCTTGCTTAGAAATGGGGACATACTTGTCCAAGTTTCCAGAGAGGTTAGGTGTGTTGCTTGAATCATGAGAGAAGTTGTTTCAATCTGTAGAAGTCGCAGAGACAGAAACACACACACAAATAGGTCTGTCTATAAATAGACACCATGAATCCAGGGACCTGTGTGCCGTAGGTGTTACAGTTGCTTTCAGCTCCTGTAACAGAAAACACACAAAGATGTGGCTTGGAACAAAGGAGTCTGTTTCTCACACAAATCAGAAAATTCAGAAATTGCCAATCTAGGACAGATCAGAGAGTCCAGAAGTAGTTGCTATAGAGTCTCAGGCTTTGTCTTCCTCCCACTCCATCTCTCTTAGTGGGTGGTGTTATCCCATGGTTTTTGGATGCCTCTGGTACCTCCAGACATTACTGTCTGTGTTCTAGACAGGGGTTATAGGAAAAGGGGCCAATGACAAAGAACCACATTTTGTCACTTTTGGGGGGTTGTGTGTGTGTGTGTATATATATATATATATATATTTTTTTTTTTTTTAAAGAAAAATTGCCTCCTCTCCTTGACACTTGTAGATCATTGGCCAGAGCTGTGTCATGTGGCCACCTTTGCTACAAGGAAATCTACAAATGTGATTTGCTTTCAAACAGGGCTGCTGGACATTCTTTAAAAGTTGTAATTCTGGAAGACATGGTAAAAATAGCACCATCTGCCACAGCTACCAAATTGGTTTTGGCAAATTGATTTCTCTCAGTAGTATGTCCTGTGGCAAAAATTTGTTTGGAGATATGTAAAGCATTTGTGTGTATTTTGTGAAAAATTTTTGGAATTTATTATGTGATACAAACCTGTTGCTTTGAGTCATACTGTAAACCAAAAACCACGTGATTGGATATTTTTTTGTGATATGCTTACAGGTCCCCCATGCTTGTATTTGATATAATTTAGGATTCTGCAGTAAGGTTCGTGGAGGAAGAGGTTGATGGTTAAAAGACTTAAGGAAGTTATTAAACATCTTGTGATTATGAGGCTAGAGGTTGCCCTCTCATAGAATAGAGATGATAATACCTGTTTTCTCCTTCACAGTGTCAGTGTAAATCTTTAACGGGGCTCTTGATATAGAGTGCTTTTAGCTCTTCAGAAATAAGGCACAAAGTCACAGATGGAGAGGTTGAAAATATCATCCCCCAGTCTTTTGCCGCAGGGCAGGATAACATTCAAACCCTCCTTGAAATGTTCCTTGAGTCAGAGTTTTATTTTTTCTTTTATTTGAGTATTATTTTATTTATTTGGCTGTGCTGGGTCTTAGTTGCAGCATGTGGGATCTTCAATCTTTGTTGCAGGATTTGGCATCTTTAGTTGAGGCGTGTGGGATCTAGTTCCCTGATCAGGGATTGACTCTGGCCCCTTGCATTGGGAGTGCAGAGTCCCAGTCACTGGATCACCAGGGAAGTCCCACAGAATCAGAGCTCTTCTGAATTTTGAGAGAATCATGATAATAGGGAGCTTCCCTGATGGCTCAGCAGGTAAAGAACCTGCCTGCAGTGCAGGAATGCAGGAGACTTGAGTTCAATCCCTGGGTAGGGAAGGTACCCTGGAAGAGGAAATGGCAACCCACTCCAGTATGCTTGCTTAAAAAATCTCATGGACAGAGGAGCTTGGTGGGCTACAGTCCAAAGTATTGCAAAAATGCAGATATGACTGAGTGACTGAGTATGCAGGCACTCATGGTAGTAAGAACAATGATACCCTGTTAGGGCGTGCTCACTTTTTGGCAGGTGCCTGACAGGTGCTCATCTGGGAATCTTCCCTCCATTATTTGATCCTATCCTTACCCCCCTGGGACTGTGGGATGATGGCCTTCATCAATTCATAGGTGGGACCCTGAGGCTCCCAGGCTGGTGGACCCACCAGAGTCACCATGTATGATGCTATAAACAGATATGGGCGGTGGCGTCAGGGCCATTTTGTAATTCAGCTTTGATGTTTTCTAGCTGAGGTGACCTTAGGATAATTATTTAACATCCTCAACGATCAGTCTCTTTTACATCTGAAAAATAGAAATAGTTGCTCATAGTATAGTGTGAGGATGAAGTGAAATGATATGTAAATTGCCTTGTACAAGCTGCTGAGAGAAACTACACAGGGTTAGAAAGGATCTACATTTTTAAGGCTATGAAAAATGACTTATGTTGGCATTGGGTCACAGTACTAGTTTCAGAGGAGGGTCACTGAGATTAATCGCAAACAGTTTACTACCTTTGTGACCTGGGGCTTGTCACTTACTTCTCCGTGCCTCAGTTTCCTTATCTCTAAAACGAGGGATAACATGAATATCTATTTCATAAGGCTATAGTGAGAGTTCAGTGAAATGCTTAGGTCAATATTTTGTATATTGACAGATTATGCGGGATGGAATCAGTGTACAATACTGCAATCAGAAATTAGGCAAATGGCTGAGAAAGAGGAAATGCTTCTCTGGTTTCTTTTCCAGTGTTTAGTTAACAATCACCTGCCCTTGGCAACTGGTTGGAGTTCCCATCCTGGTCAGCAGAGTTGATCTGAAGTGTGGACATCCTCCCCTCTAGCCGCTGCTACTCGGGCATCTTCTCTGCAGAGTTGCCATGAGATGGTGCTATGGGGATGTGCACAGTCAAGTTTGCGTTTCTCCTCATTGCTGTTCCTTCAGGCTGTAAGCAAATTGCAACAGTTTTTATTTTATAAGTTTTTTACCTTTTTAAATATTCAAGGACTTCAATGATAAGAATACACTTAAAGGAAAATGAAATGCATATGAAGTGTAAAGCACATTTTTCATAGTTTGAATGGCCTTTAAATGATTAGAAAACAGGCTAAAAGGAGAAACTATTTTTTTATTTCTCTTAGTATTCATCAGTTTAGAGCTAACCTTGCAAATACATTTTGGATGCCAAGATATATAGTAAATAAGTTGATTTGGAGACTCAACGACCTTCCTGATATAAATTATTCATGCCGTTGTGAGTAGCACATGCTTCCTGAATAATATATTTTTTCATGGTAGTTACAGCATTTTTCCAGTTGTGTTTTACAAACAGAGAAGTGGTAGCTCTAATTGTTTCTTGTTTCCTCTCATTGTGTTTATTGTGAACTCTTATGTGGCTTTTAAAGTCATGGATACAAGTATGACTCCTAGTGTCTTCCTAGGAATAATTTAGTGAGTTTCAGGTCTTTAGAGGGAATAGAGACAGCATAGTTTAGTGGAGTAAGACAAACCTGTGTTCAGACTCCATCCTGCATGCTCCATCAATTCAGCAGAGATTCTCCATTTACTAGTGGATATAAAGCATGGCGAATGGTGGAGACGTCTTCAAACCTAATTTCCCATCCCCTGTTCTCAAGTTTCTTGGGAAAAGAGAGGTAACGAGGTATAGGGTTTTAGCTAGTACAGATGCTAAAAATTTTGGGTGTTTTTAGGAGTAAAATTGCTGTGGCCTCCTGAACTGAGATGCTTTGGTGTATTCTCTAAGATCTATCCATTTCATTTATTTTTTTTTCTGTTGTATATGTATCATTTATTAATAATTTTATTTCATCCCGTCTCATCAACCATCTCATGTAATCACAACAGTCCTGGTAGGTGGCTATAGTTCACTCCATCTTACGGCGTGGTGAACAGGCTCAGGCAAGTTAAGTGATGTGCTGGTGACCTCACTCAAGTGGGCCAGGGCACCAGCTCCGAGTCTGGCCTGTCTGACTTCTCAGCTCATGTTCTCAAGCAGGCTATGCCATCCCTCTGGACTGTTCACCACACTCCTCTTAACATCTTCCCTCCCTGTTTGTCACTAAACACAATCTCCTCTTTTACCCACTTTTAAAAATATTTACTTTATTTATTTGGCTATGCCGAGTCTTAGTTGTGGCATGCAGGCTCTTCGATCTTCATTGAGGCATGTGGGATGTTTAGTTGTGGCATTTGTTGTTGTTTTTTTAATTAATTTTTTTTTAATCAAGGTTAGTTGTAGGTTGGTACTGTCACTATCCTTTTTTTAAAAAATGAATTTTATTGAAGTATAGTTGACTTTCGGAGAAGGCAATGGAACCCCACTCCAGTACTCTTGCCTGGAAAATCCCATGGACAGAGGAGCCTGGTAGGCTGCAGTCCATGAAGTCACTAAGAGTTAGACGCAACTGAGTGACTTCACTTTCACTTTTCACTTTCATGCATTGGAGAAGGAAATGGCAACCCACTCCAGTGTTCTTGCCTGGAGAATCCCAGGGATGGGGGAGCCTGGTAGGAGACCATCTATGGGGTCGCACACGGTTGGACACGACTGAAGCGACTTAGCCGTAGCAGCACAGTTGATTTACAATATTGTGTTAATTTCTACTGTACAGCAAAGTGAAACAGATATACACATAAACACACACACAAACACATATATAGTTCTTTATATGATTTATCACACGATGTTGAATATAGTTCCTGTGCTATACAATAGGACCTTGCTTATCCATCCTCTACATAATGGTTTGCATCTGCT
This sequence comes from Aepyceros melampus, assembly GCA_006408695.1. Taxonomy (NCBI): domain Eukaryota; kingdom Metazoa; phylum Chordata; class Mammalia; order Artiodactyla; family Bovidae; genus Aepyceros; species Aepyceros melampus. The sequence continues at coordinate 318,212 of SJXQ01004779.1, forward strand.
AGTCCCAAAGTCCCAGGCCCCCTCCCCTTGAAAAACACAAGTCTGTTCTCTATGTCTTTACTATCATTATCCTTATTAATTCATGATAGCCGGGAGATAATGGTGAGGACAGGAGTCTGTAAGCCACTTTCTTCAGGGATCTTCCACTGGCAGCTTCAGTTCAATTCAGGTCAGTCGCTCAGTCATGTCCAACTCTTTGTGACCTCGTGAATCACAGCACAAGAGGCCTCCCTGTCCATCACCAATTCCTGGAGTTCACTCAGACTCACGTCCATTGAGTCTGTGACGCCATCCAGCCATCTCATCCTCTGTCGTCCCCTTCTCCTCCTGCCCCCAATCCCTCCCAGCATCAGGGTCTTTTCCAGTGAGTCAACTCTTCACATGAGGTGGCCAAAGTACTGGAGTTTCAGCTTTAGCATCATTCCTTCCAAAGAAATCCCAGGGTTGATCTCCTTCAGAATAGACTGGTTGGATCTCCTTGCAGTCCAAGGGACTCTCAAGAGTCTTCTCCAACACCACAGTTCAAAACCATCAATTCTTCAGTGCTCAGCCTTCTTCGCAGTTCAACTCTCACATCCATATATGACCACAGGAAAAATCATAGCCTTGACTAGATGGACCTTAGTTGGCAAAGTAATGTCTCTGCTTTTCAATATGCTATCTAGATTGGTCATCACTTTTCTTCCAAGGAGTAAGTGGCTTTTAATTTCATGGCTGCAGTCACCATCTGCAGTGATTTTGGAGCCCCCCCCAAAATAAAATCTGACACTGTTTCCTCTGTTTCCCCATCTGTTTCCCATGAAGTGATGGGACTGGATGCCATTATCTTCGTTTTCTGAATGTTGAGCTTTAAGCCAACTTTTTCACTCTCCTCTTTCACTTTCATCAACAGGCTTTTTAGCTCCTCTTCACTTTCTGCCATAAGGGTGGTGTCATCTGCATATCTGAGGTTATTGATATTTTCCCGGCAATCTTGATTCCAGCTTGTGTTTCTTCCAGTCCAGCATTTCTCATGATGTACTCTGCATATAAGTTAAATAAGCAAGGTGACAATATACAGCCTCGACGTACTCCTTTTCCTATTTGGAACCAGTCTGTTGTTCCATGTCCAGTTCTAACTGTTACTTCCTGACCTGCCTACAGACACAAAAGGACCCTTAAAGCCAGTGGGTCCCTTTGCAGAGTTAGTACAAAGCTCTGTGCCAGTGAGGAAGCCTAATTCCTATAGTCTCACAGCAACTCTGTTCAGGTCTTGCAAAAAACCCCCAAAGATTGATGCAAAATTCAAAATATTTATATATACATTTATTTATACATAAATTATTGGCTAATCAATCCAGGTTACACTTACATGCAGTCTCACTGTAACTCCAAATCCTTTTAAATCTTTTTTTGGCTTCTCACTTATGGCCATTTAGAGTTGAACAAGCATGCTTTTGGCCCTCCATCTCTTTGGCTTATCTTGTAATGACATGAATATGCTCTTAGATATGCTGAAAATCTGTCTCCCACAATGAGAATGAACAAAGTCATCACCTATACCCTGGTGATTTCCTATCACAAAAGAAGTGGTCTCAGTAGACAGCTGGTCCTGCTGGTTAATTAGTATATTAATAGTAATAATAATAGCATAAGATTAACTGCCCTAAAACACGAATCATCCGTTTTATCAAAAGTTCTTTAACATTACAATGACTTCAATCCATCATTATACAGAAAGCCAATTCATTTGCTTTCCCAGGGGTATTTTTTTTAAGCTAATTTGATTCATAGGATTCACTAGGAAGTTATATTGTCTTAAATTTTTTTTTCATTGAAATATAGTTAATTTACAATTTTGTATTATTTTCAGATGTACAGCAAAGTGATTCAGTTATACATTATATATACATTCTTTTTTAGATTCTTTTTCACTATAGATTATTAAAAGATATTGAGTATAGCCCCTATGTTATACAGTAGGTCCTTGTTAGTTACCTCTTTTTGTATAGCAGTCTGTATATTTTAATCCCAAACTCCTAATTTATACCTCCCCCTTTTCTTTTTTAATAATCAAGTTTGTTTTCCCTCTCTGTGACTCTACTTCTGTTTTGTATATAAGTTCGTTTGTATTATTCTTTTTTAGATTCCACATATAAGAGACATCATATGATATTTGTCCTTTTCTGTCTGCTCTAGGTCTACCCATGTTGTATTATGGGGGCAGTATTTAGGTATTTTTCAGCTGCCTTCCCATGAAGGCACTGGTACCTTCTAAAAAATTAATGGCAACAGTACCTTCTAAAAAATGTGCACACCAAAATTTTTGTAGCAAATCTATATTATGAAGAAGGAATTGACTACTTGCATGTGTGTGTATGTGTGCAGACTTTAAAATATGATAATAAAATTCCCAAACCTTTCCTTGTGTTGCTTGTTAAGCACGTGGTTTTGCCACTAGCAACCTGAAATACCCATCATCTAAAGTGTATGTATGTATGTGTTTGTGCACAAAAGTGTCTCATGTAAGGCTACAGTGTGTGTCTCATCCAGAGGTTTATGAAGTGTGTCCGGTAGTGCCTCACAGGTTCCATGGGATAGTCTAATAGGCTACTCCCGGGAACAAACAGTCAAGCAGGGGAGCTCTGTTTCATGTTAGCAGCAGCACTCCCTTCTTTCAATACTGGCAAGCAATGCAGAAACAGAAGCGAAGCTTTTGGTTGCTTATCCAAGTATTCTCTTCATCCCTGCACCAAGTCGAGTCATCAGAGAGCTGTGTGCTTGAACTTCGTTGCTTGACTCCTTGCAGCATCATTCTCACTGACTTGTACTTTGCCACTGTACCCTTGGAGTGTTCTCCAAGAGCCCGAGACCCCACTGACTACAGATTGCTGTTGTCTGTTTTATTGATGAAGGGATGCGTTGCGTGCATGACTCAGCACGGCATCTGTGTTGATGAGAACTCTCGGGGTTGATTCCACTACTGCTTGGGAGCCGGGTGATGGCTTCTCTTAAAACAACATGAAAGAACATATACTTTACTCCTCTGTATATGAGGGCTGTAGTAGCCACTTCTTTTTGTCTTTTTTTTTTTTTAATCTAGGAAATTCACAGTCAGACTTACTCCCCACTTTGAGCAATTCTTTGGTAAATGTTTATGGGCAATAACATCTATCCTTGACAATCTTTCTTACTGTTTTATCCTTTTATCACCTTTTATCTATCAGTGTATTTTTCTAACATATGTAACATTTTTCTAACATATCCTTTTTTCGCCTTTTACCTATCAGTATATTTTTCTAACATTATGTATTGTGGCAGGTCAGGAAGATCCCCTGGAGATGGAAATAGCAACCCACTCCAGTATTCTTGCCTGAGAAATCACATGCACAGAGGAGCCTGGCGATCATGGGATCACAAAGAGTCAGACACAACTAATCGACTAACTTTCATGTTCACCTTAGATCTCTTTAACTCAGCGTAGAATCTTCTTATGTCTTTTGGGAAACTACCTGCAGGATTGTGTCCTGCAGGCACAACAGATTTGATATTCTCTTAAGGAAATTGTCTTAATCTTCTTTTGAAAATCTGCCCCTCTTCCTGTTTCTCCTTTTTGGTCGAGGGGTCCCATCAGCTCTGGAATCTGTCTTTTCTATCTTATATCTCTCATACATCCCATCCAGTTGGTAATCAAATCCATGACACCTAGCCTGTAAACTAAGTTTTGAAATTTCTTCTGATCCTTTCATTTACCAGTACTTGTCTGGAATATTTACCTGGTTTCCTAACTGGCCTCAATTTCTTTGTGATCCATTTTGTTTACTGATGTCAGTTATTTACAATTCATTTGCTTTCCTGTGATTCTTATTGTTATTTACAGAATGGACCCCAAAACCCTCACAAGACATTCAAGGCTCTTTATAATTTGCTCCCCAACCTACATGCAAAATCTCATCTCAGTCCATTCCACCCTCCCCTTTGTGTCTTTCCTTGTAGCCACTGGCCCACTCCCTGGTCCCAAATACAAACTACATTTCAGCACCTAGTTCCTCAGTCAGCCTGAAATGCTTTCCTGACACATTCAAGCCCTTTTCCTCTGGCTTATCTCAAATGTTACCTTGTGTGAGATTTCCTGTTTTTTTTTTCCCTCATCACAGAGGAACTAATTGCCTTCTTCTAAATCGTTCCCTCTCACTTTCTTAATACCACTGTTAGAGCATTCGTTGCCCTATTTTGGACTTTGCTGTATATGCTGATCTTTCTCCCCAAATCATGGGATCCTCAAGGAGTTTGATTGAGTAGAGGGAGGGAGTATACTAGGTATCTGCCAACCCTGCTCCGAAAACAAAGATAAACTGTATGGGGGACTGCGGACAGTGCGCTCACACACAGAGTCCTTAGAACTGATAGCACCTTCCATTGGCAAGGGCTTGCCAGGTGGCACTAGTGGTGAAGAACCCGCCTCCCATGGGTAAGGATTGAAAACATGGAATAATTCACGTCTGACCTTAAAATATTATTAACAATATTCTACATACTCTCTTTATGATCTTGAACATTTATAATGCCATTTTGCTAAAAGTTCTAGCGGTTGAAATGAGTTTTTACAATTTCTTTACAGAAGAAACTTACATGATGTTCTTTCTTTCTTTTTCTTTTAGGAATAGGAAAGTCAAGAGGCTGAATTCTGAAGAATGTTTCCGAAGTGTAATCTGGCTGTCACTGGCTGGGTATGGAGGAGCATGAGGAAGCTATTTCTGTTTCTTTCTCTCTTGCTGTCCCATGCGGCTCATTTGGAAGGCAAAAAGGATAATCAGTTCATCTGGAAACCAGGTAGGCATGTCCTGGATGTTCCTTTGTTCCATTTTCATTAATGAGAAGAATATTCTTTCCATTCTTGTCCTTCTTACTCATGGAGGAGTGGGAAATCTCCAGAGAGGAAAAAAAATAGGTTCTTCTTTATAATACATTTGATTCTTATTCCTGTATAATTGTCACCTCCAACCGAGATGCTTGTTATCCTTCTGAATTTCCATGTTGTTGTCAATTAAAGTTATGATCGCCATAGTTAGTCTGCTTCTCCTTTCTCAGTATATCAGCACTGTGTAACACATTTGTAGTGAAAATGGCATCTGAATTTAGGTGATATCTTCAAAATGATTTGAAATATTAATGTATGTCTCTTTCTTTTGCTGTATAAACTAGCTAGGTATTTATTATTGTACATTTTCTAGCATACATTCTGTATATATATGTTTTGGAGCATGGAAAATTATCCCAACAGCTTGGCCCATTCGTTGTGATTATACAGTGGCCTTAATGTGTTTGGAGATCATTAGCTACCTTGTAACATGAGTATATATGAATAAGTTGAGGTTTGGAGACTTGCTTGTAAATTATGTTCTTCTTTAAATATTTCCTTAATGTGACTGTGGAAGAGCACTGTTTAATTTTAAAGGCTAATACTTTATCAACTTGAATTATAAACCCAAACATCTTGGCTCTTTGTATCACTGATATTTTCTCTTTGTTGTAGATTTTAATTTTCCTCAAGTTTCACAATCAGATCATTTAAAATACTATTACTGTTTCAAGAGTCCATTCTAGCAAATACAGATAACTTATACACCTAATATCTTAGAATTGAAAACTGTGATGTCATAGAAGATCTATGGTCCTTGGAGAATTTTCATTTTAGGCTCATCATCTGTAAATTAAATAGACTGCAAACATATTATGTAACCATGGAAATATGTATAAAAGTGATATTTGTAATATTTAAATGGCTTTGCAAAAACGAAAGTGAATTATGCTTTAAAGTAAATTAAGTAAAACCCCAACACCATTAGAGTTACAGTCTGGAGGAAATTTAATTGCATTAAAGCCCTTATAAATTAATTTAATTGTGGACTCTAATACCACATTAGTGATTTTCATTTTTACCTCACAGTAGTTTTAGAAAGCTTTGAAAATAGTTCTAAAAGTCAAGATTGCATTTTTGCAAAGGGGCTATTTTATTTTAGTCAGAAAAGACTACACATTTTATCAAATCTAAATAAGTACATTTATATGGCTGTAGTCTGGTCTAAAGTTTCAAAAAAGTGCAATTAAGATGGAAAGCAGAAAATCTGAAATGTGAATAGGATGTATTAAGAAAATGGATTTATTTTGAGGCAAATTTTAAAAATAGGTCTGCTTTTCTAAAAGTAGGTCAATGGAACAAAATGGCACAGACCCACTCTACAGGGAGGGACACTGTGGCAACTGTCACACTTGCTTTAGAAGTGAGGATCCTTCCCATCAGATGCTTTGCACTGTTCAGAATGAATATCCATGTCATCACTCTCCTTTTCCCTGGGATTCATTACTTCTTTCTCTCATTTATGTGCCATCAAAAAGGTAATAATGTATGTTTTCCTGTATGGTTTTATTTGTAAATTATGAATTTATTACTTGTATGTGATCAGTCATTTTAAAAGTAAAAAAGATCTCAGAGATATAAAATTAAAAGCCAAAGTCTAGGCTATGTATTCCAGTTTCTTATATATCCTTCAGAAATATCCCTTGCACATGTAATAAAGTACCTGTCTATGCATAGTTGTATATATAAATCACATAAAATACACACACATGTTTTTTTTGAATTTTAAAAATTTATTAATTTTTAATTGGAAGATACTTGCTTTACAATATTGTGTTGGTTTCTAACATACATCAGCATGAATCAGCCATGGCCATATGTATTCCTCCACCCTCTTGAACCTCCCTCCCACCCCATCCAACCCTTCTACATTGTTACAGAGCACTGAATTTGAGCTTCTTGCATCATACAGCAAATTCCCATTGGTTATCTGTTTTATATATGGTAATGTATATGTTTCAATGCTATTCTCTCAATTCGTCCCACTCTCTTTTTCCTGCACTGTGTCTACAAGTCTGTTCTCTATGTCTGCATGTCCATTGCTGCCCTGAAAGTGGGTTCATCAATGCCATCTTTCTAGATTCCATGTGAAAGTGAAACTGTTAGTCACTTAGTCATGTCTGACTCTTTGTGACCCCATGGACTGTATTACTAGTTATGGTTCTGCCTTCTGGATGGGAAGCTGAGTGTGGAAGGTAGAGAATGTGGATCTGAAAATTTCTGATTTGTATATACCTTATGTGTACATATCAGCTTTTCTGGTGGCACAGTGGTAAGGAATTCTCCTGCCAATGCAGGAGATGCTAGTTGGTTCCTGGGTCAGGAAGATCCCTTAAGAAGGAAATGGCAACCCACTCCAGTATTCTTAGAGCCTGGGAAATTCTATGGTCAGTGGAGCCTGGCAGGCTATAGTCCATAGCGTTGCAAAAGAGTCAGACACAGTTTAGTGATTAAACAACAGCAGCAACATGTACATACAAACAGTACTTCATACAATGAGAATCACACTTGGCGGTATCTTACTCTGCATGTTGCTTTCAGCGTGTAATGATGGCTTGGTGAATATTACATACTAGTGCACATGGGTCAATTTCATCTTTTATTGGTCGCATAGTTTTCTTTTGCAGTTTTATGAATTTATTTAATCAGTGCTCCATTTGCTTATCTATTCTTCCTCTATTGCATGGCCATTTCACCAGCTTTTAGTTTTTTGTTATTATGAATAGTACTGACATGAATGTACTCTTCTTTTAAAGGTAAGAGATAAATCAGTTTGAAAAGTTATATGCCCTAGAGCAATTCTGGGTCATCACCTTGAAAGACAACCTCAGGGCTTTCCCAGGTGCTGCTAGTGGTGAAGAACCTGCCTGCCAATGCAGGAGGTGCCAGAGACATTGATTCAATCCCTGGGTCAGGAAGATACCCTAGAGGAGGGCATGGCTACCCACACCAATATTCTTGCCTGGAGAATTCTGTGGACAGAGGAGCCTGGAAGGCTAGAGTCCATAGGGTTGCAAAGAGTCAGACATGACTGAAGCAAGTTAGCCCGCTTAGACTCTGTACCTACTTATATGTGATTTATTATATTTTATTTGAATTAAAAACTCAATAGCAGTTGAAATTAGCTGCATTTTTGGAGTATATTATCAAACCCCAAAACTCAGGTCCAGTATAATCTGGAATTTGAACAGATTTCCATGGAGACCCAGATAAATAACCTTATTTTAGAAACCTAGAAACCATTCTCCCTATTTAGATTGTAGTGCCAGTCATTTAAGCTCTTTGCTTGTATCTGTTGTTTTTCCCACATCCATAGATTAAGTGTTAGTCAACCTCAGCCAAATCAGAGACATTTCTAAGTGTGTCTTGGCTGTGGAAAAACAGTGGATTGATGAATAATAAGTGAGTGATATATTATGTTGCTATGTTTTCTCTACTAAGAGAGAGTCTGGTGAGGTACCAGCTGTGGGGTCATTGATCCAGCAAGGCTATTGAATGCCTGTCATCATTGTGATGAGACCCATTGATCTATATTTAGTGTTTGGCTTCTGTCAGCCAAGAAAGAAGGATCATGTCAGCAAAAATATCAGATAAGGAGTGATGCTGTTTGTTGTTTCAGGTAAACATATACTATTGCTGTCTGCTTGCTTCCTGGGGATGAGCAGATTATGGTCTCTGAAGCTATGATAACTAGTGATCTCTAAAAATTCCTCAGTACTGGTTCTGAGACGTTGCTTCATTCTTCTGATCCTTGATGAGACCTCACTATGTGCCAGGTGTTCTTAGAAATAAGTTGAGAATAAAAGAGACAAATCCTTGATCCTCATGAACAGATTAATAAACACAGTCCAGAAGTTAACTGGAGATTGTATTGGTTGGTGATGAGGGGTTAGAAGGAAAGGTAAGGAAAGGAGAAGGGATATGCAATGATAGATGAGAGATGACTATTTTTTTATAGTTTTTAAAATTTATTTTTTATTAGAATATATTTGATTTGCAATGTTGTGTTAAGTTTCAGGTGTTCAGCAAAGTGATTCAGTTATATATATATTCTTTTTCCATATAAGTATTATAAAATATTGAGTAGCAGTCCCTGTGCTATACAGAGGGTTCTTATTGTTTATGTTTTATATATAGTAAAGTAAAGTCACTCAGTTGTGTCTGACTCTTTGCAACTCCGTGGACTGTAGCCTACCAGGCTCCTCTGTCCATGGGATTTTCCAGGCAAGAGTACTGGATGGGTTACCATTTCCTTCTCCAGGGAATCTTCCTGACCCAAGGATCTAACCTTGGTCTCCAGCATTGCAGACAGACGCTTTACCGTCTGAGCCACCTAGTGGTGTGTATCTCTTACTCCCAAGTTCTTAATTTATCCCTCCTCCCACCTTTCCCTTTTGGTAGCCATAAGTGTGTTTTCTATGTGGATAAGTTTGTTTCTGTTTAGTAAATAAGTTCATTTATATCAATTTTTAGAGTCCACACATAAATGATAGGTGAGAGAGTGACATTTGCAATGGGTGGGCTAGGGGTTCTCCCTCTGAGGAAGGGAATATGATTAAAGACCTGAAGGAGCCAGCCATGGGAATATCAGGATGAATATTCCACAGGAAGAGAACCATAAGGTCAAAAGGCCCGGAGACAGATGTGGGTGTGGCTTGTTTGAGGACCAGAGAAGAGTCCAGCTCTTCTGGAGCAGAGCAAACATGGTGGGCAGTGATAAGAGGTCAGGTCAGAGGGGAAAGGGCACTGAAATCAGGTATGTCTTCATAGACAGGATACAATTTTGGCTTTTGCTCTTGGGTGAATAGAAAGGCATGGGGAGTTTTTAGAGAATGGTGGCATGATCTTCTTTTTTTTCCTTTTTCTTTTATAATAGTTTAATAGGATTATCTTGGGTGATCAGTCAAGGAAGTGGAAACAAGGAGACTAGATAGTAAACTACTGTGGAAATAAGGACCGTTGATGATAATAGCTTGAACTACAGTCATGTCAGTGAAGATGGTAAGAAGGGGATGAGTTTTGGCTACATATAAGGTCTGGTTTTCACTCAGGGAAAATTTTGCCCAGCAGAGGACATTTAGGATTGTTACAACTGGTTGTCACAACTGGGGGGTGCTACCAACATCAAAGTAGAAGCCAGGGATGTTGGTAAATATTCTAAAATGCATAAGACAAAGAATTATCCCTCCCCCACTTTCCAATAGCACCCAAGTTGAGAAACAGTGTTTTAAGGTAAAACCATCATGATTTACTGATGTGGAGGAGGAGGGAAAGAGATACAAGGGCAGTGTCCTGAAGCTTTGCTCCGAGCAGCTCGGAGAGTGGATTGCCATCATTTAACCTGGGCTGACTGGGAAGGAGCCTGCGTGGGGGATATAAGGAACTCGGCATAGGACAGGTTCAATTTATAAGCCTGTTGGAAATTCACATGGATATGTTGATCAGGAAGTTGGGTCTGAATTCAGGAGGCAGGTCTCTCCTAGAACCAGATGCTTGGAAGTCCATATCAGCGAGGTCAAATTTAAATGTACAATGTTAGAAATGTAGAGGCAGCCTTGAAATCTGTAATCCTGTGTAGTTAAAGGGTAAGTTGCTAACGTACTTCCCTGGGGCCAAATGCCTTTAAAAAAAATTACGGTGGTAAAATACACATAACATAAACTTTACCATTTTAACTGTTTTAAAGTGTACAATTCAGTGACATTTAGTATATTCACGATGTGTTGGAAATATTGCTACTATCTAGTTCCAGAACATTTTCACGATTCCAAATTACATTTTACAAGTATTTATAAAAAGACTGGGAAACTATTTGCTATGAATAATGAGGTATGAAACGAAAAAAAAATCTATGTTTGTTTCTTTGTGAGAGGTTGTTCCAATGGTCTTAAGTCATCTTCAGAGATCACTCAGTATACTAGGCAAAGTGTGCTTTGTATACTTTGCACATAGGCAGACTCACATTCAAGTCCCAAAGATCTAGAGAGGAGAAAGTTCTTTAATCTCTCTGAGTCCTATTTATCTATCAAAATGAGGGCTATACATACTTCAGAGAACTGTTTTGAAAATTATAGTAAAACAAATGTATTGAAAAACCTAGTGTATAGTAGCTACTCATAAATGTTAGCTGTTATTTTTATCATTGCTATATATTATTTGATATTTGAAATATTTATTCTTGCTTTTATGTTATACAATTTTGTATACTTTTTTCCTTTAGACTCAAAAAAGAAGTGAGATCAATCTGACAGCTATATGTACTTTATTAGTAAATGATCACAATAATTTGTCTGACTTTTTAGCTCTAAAACTTTCTATATGAGACTCCTGGAAAGTTTAATTTCAGTAGATCCTTCCCAGTGAATAAAAAGGGTGAAAAAAATGATCTGTGTTCTAGGAACTAAGTAAATAAGTCAAAATTAATCAATCTTTTTGAAAGAAAAAAAGATTATGAAAATGATATTGGGTAAGAAAAAAGGATCTTAGATTAATATTTAATTACAGATTACATAATAATGTTTTCAATGTTGAAAGGACTTTAAGGAAAAATGGCATGTTATATATTTGCATATATTTAAGTTTAGGAATCTTAGAGACAGTACAACTTTGTTAGGAGAAACTTGATTTTTTTTAATATGTGCTAGAATTTTATGAAATATTTCTTCTGAGAATTTGATTAAATTGGAATCGTTTGGTTACATCTATTGATATTAATTTGTCTTAGAACCATGTGTGTGATAAATTCTCAGTGGTGTTATTTCTGTGACATCAAAAAAACATAGACTTACATGGCATGGGATTCATGTCTAATCATTTTTCCTTGGGGATCACAAGCACTAATTTTATAATGCTCTCAGTAAGCCAGAAAAAGTCTATATTACCTAAATAATTTGAACTAAATTACTCTGATTTTTTCTAAATAGTACTAAATGGAGGCTCCCTGAGGAAAGAGATGTTATCAGTTTTATTCACTGATACATTCTCAGTACCTAGAACATGAATAACTGTTGCACAAAATATCCCTAGCATATTAAGTACTTGTAGAATGAGGGCCACTCTGTGTGTGTGTGTGTGTGTGTGTGTGTGTGTGTGTGTGTATTTATGGAAGTTGAGAAGTAAAGAGTAAAAAGACCAAAGAAATAGAACATAAGATCCTTGTTATTGTAGAAGCTGAAATATATATTGAAGAAAGGATATGAAATGATGAAAACCAAAGTCAGCCATATAAATCAGTAAATATGAAAATTAGTCATCCTTATTTTCTTGTTCCTTGGTTCCAGGACCATTTTTGATCATCTCTAGAAAGGTATTGAACACAACTGTTTCAAAAAGAAATAGGTACACAGAGTAAGAAATTTATTTCTGTAATCCTTATGTTGAGATATTACAGTTGCATGGTGTCTTCTATTTAATTTCCTGAGAGGCAGCCAGTTTCGACTTTTTGCTTACCTCCAGATTTCTAAGTAATGTTCTCATTATTGATGTTCCTTGATTTATATGTTGAATATTTGCAATTGATTTTCTCTTATGTTAGTTGAGACTTTTTCTCTCATCTACCTACCTCTTTCCCTACTTACTGGCTCCCATGAAAGCAGAATACTTATATCAATGAACAGTGTCTGTATTATTATTTCTACATAGATACCGTTCTCTGCTGAGTCAAGCAGTGTACTACAGCCTCCTTTCAACTTTTTGTTTTATATAGAAATTAAAAATTACCTCATCTTTTCTTTGCTTTGCCTTCTTTGAGTTTACTGCTGCTTTCCCCCGATGCTCCAGTTGACATGCTCATTATTAGTTTTTGAAATTTTAGCACAGTTCCAAATACTCTATTATAGTTTTTCTTTGGGAGATATTTCCACAGCCCCGTGTCCTCTATTCCGTGTGGACTGCTGCAGTTTCTCATCCTGAACTCCTTGTTTCCCTGGTTTTGTGTTTCTCTGCTTTTGTTGCTTTATTTTCTAGAACTGCTAAAATAGGATACATTGGAACTAATTTTTCATGTCTGAAAGGGTCTCTGCTTGGGTGTAGAGTTCAAGGTTAAAAAGCACCTTTCCCCTAGAATTTTTAGGGTTTTGCTCTACTGTATTCCAGCCCCCTGTGTTGCTGCTGCTGCTGCTGCTAAGTCACTTCAGTTGTGTCCGACTCTGTGCGACACCATAGACGGCAGCCCACCAGGCTCCCCTGTCCCTGGGATTCTCCAGGCAAGAACACTAGAGTGGGTTGCCATTTCCTTCTCCAGCGCATGAAAGTGGAAAGTGAAAACTGAAATTGAAGTCGCTCAGTTGTGTCCGACTCTTGGCGACTCCATGGACTGCAGCCCAGCGGCTCCCCCATCCCTGGGATTCTCCAGGCAAGAGTACCGGAGTGGAGTGCCATTGCCTTCTGTGTTGTTGCTAGGAAGTTTATGTCATTCTGATCTCATCTCCGTATGTTATGTGTTTGTTTTTTTCCTCTTTCTGAATCTTCTTTTTATCCACAAAGTTCTGAAATTTCTTAGTTACGTACTTTGGAGTGAGTCCTTTCACCTTTATTTTATTGGCAATTAGGAGAATATTTTGCCAGTATGCTCATGCTTTGCAGTTCTGAGATTTATTTTGTGTTGTCTCTCTTCCTTCTGAAACACCTTAGATAGGTGTTTTACCTCTCTAATTGATCTTCAGTTTTCCCGTTTTTTTATTTTGTTTGCATTTTTATTGTAATTTGTAAAATATTTATTCTGATTCATCTTTCAAACCTTCCTTTGAATATTTTTTATTTCAGTGAGTTCTAAACTTTAAAAGTTTTTTTTTAAAGATTTCTTTGATGTGGACCATTTTTAAAGCCTTTATTGAATTTTTTACAATGTTGCTTCTGCTGTTTATATTTTCATCTGTTTGGCAGTGGGGTATATGGGATCTTAGCTCCCCAACCAAGGATTGAACCCATACCCCCTACCCTGGAAGGCAAAGTCTTACCCACTGGACCACCAGGAAAGTCCCTGTTCTGTATTTTGTAAAACTGAGTTTTCGTCACAGATGCAGTGTGCTTTCATTTAGAGGATGTTAATAATAATTTAACTGTTTCCTTTTTATGCTCTGTACCATTTATGCTTCCTCTAAATCTATTTTCTTCTTTTATTAATTTATTTGTTTGATCATAGCTTCTGCTGTGGGGAGCTTTCTTTTAATGTCTATTGATTATTGGCTATCTCTTTAGTGTTTTTGATTATTGAGGGTGAGACATTAAAAGCTGATTGACATTCTATGTACCTGACTCAGATGTTTGGGCTTCACTATCAGACTCTTCTAAGTCTGAGCTGGCTTTTTTATTGGAAGATGAGTTTCTCAAAATTTATATCCATCAGTACTGAAGGTCTTTTCTTCAGGGCTTATTATGGGTGTTATTTAAAGTGAAGGCTAAGCTGCTGTAACAATGATGATCCCAAATATATGGCTTAAAAGAATTAGCAGCTCCTATCTCAACTCATGAGAAGATTTCATCATGGGCCAGGTTGTCCAGTGGTTCTGCTCCATATGTTCATTCAACCACAAAGCTTTCTTCTATCCTGTTGAAGGACATTATCCTTCTTTGCCCATTCAAGCTGAATCACAGACATTTCCATATTTTGGTGATGAAAAGAACACAGAGCTAAAATCTAAAAAAAGACATTTCAACAAATGACATAGAAGTTCCATACATATGCCAGTTCTAACAGCCACTCCAAAAGTGGTTTCAAGCAATTGAAGACCGTCTTCAATTTGGCTTTTGCACCTGGAGGTGAGTGGGTGCAGCTGGGTGTTCTCCCTTGTATTTGGATGAGGGCAGAGGGTGGCTCATCAGAAAGGCTTCTTTATCCACTTATCCGGTACCTGGACTGGGAAGATTCACACAGCTGAGGCTGGAATCATGAGGACTCTGCTCACGTATCTTTCTCTGTGTGGTTGTGTCTGGATGTTCTCTCTGTATGGAGCCTGCAGGCTGGTGGGAGTTCTTACATGATAGCTGAAGCTTCCAAGAGAAACAGGCAGGAGTGGCATGGCTTCTTCTAATGTAGCCTAGGAGTCACTCTTGGTCACTTGTGCTGCATTTTTTTTTTTTTTTTTTTTTGGTTGGAAGGGTGCCTTTAAGCAGGGGACCTAGATTTCATCTTTTGATTGGAGGACTGGCAAAGAATTTGCTGATAGATGTTTGAAATTTTCCATGATCCATCATTTCTGGTCACATTTCATTGGTGAGAATGTGCTCATATGGTTGCTGCTAGCCACAAGGGAAGATAGGAAATGTAGTTTATAATTGGACAGGCATGTGAGAAGGGAAAATAAATTCAGTCATGATTAACAGGCTTCATGACAGGCACTACTCAGTGTTTGGATCATTCAGGGATTTCCGAGAGAGAGAGGGAGACAGAGAGGGAGAGGGAGAGAGGGGAGGGATGGGATTGACTTAGTATAAGGAATTGGCTCATGTGGTGATGGAGGCTGAGAAGTCTGGAGGCCCACAGGAAAGCTATTGCTGCAGTCCAGCCTGAGCCCAAATACCTGAGAACCAGGGGAACTGATAATGTAAGTCCTAGTCCAAGTGCAGGAGGAGAGCAGTGTTCCAGTTTGAACAGGCAGAGAGTAAGTTCTTCCTTCCTTTGTATTAATATTTTTATCCTATTTAGACTTCCAACAGATTGGATGATACCCACCCACACTGAGGAGGGCCATCTGCTTTACTCAGTCTACTGATTTAAGTGTTAATCTCATCTGAAAGGACCCTCATAGATACACACAAACAATGTTTAGTTCGGGCATTCTGTGGTCCAGTCAAGTTGACACATGAAATTTACCATCATAGTGTCTCCTGAAATGAACCCTGCCTACACTGGACTATTGATAAAAGAATAAGGGCAGAATCTTAGCAGAAATGACTCAACACTTAGTCCTCAGCATTTCACTTAATTCCTCTCTTTTAAACATGATACCTCATCACTCTCTTTCACTTTGTGTCCCTGCCTCAAAAATGTCCTTATTGAGTGCTGAATTCTGTTGTCTCTTTTCCTACAGATGTTGAGAAAGGGACAGAGCAAAAGACTTGGGTGGGGGGGGGGGGCAGAGGAAAGGATTGTGTGTTGGGGCAGGGGAGCTAATTGATTTCATTTATAGGCTTTAAATTATCCACCATTTCAAGCCATAAACAGTATTACTTTTTTCCTAGGGTCTCTAGGTTTCAACTTGCCCAGAGTTCTGCTAGTATATTAGCTTTTTTTGTTGTATTCATCTGTGGGCAGAATCTCCATTTTCCTTCACATTTCAAATTACTTACTGCTCCTCTACCTGCTCTGAATGGTGCAAAGTTCAGTGCTACTTTTTCAGCTCTAGCTCTATATTTGTGGCCGTATTGAGTTTTATCTTGTAATGCCTTTACTGTCATTTCAAGAGAGGGTCAGGAGAGGAGTGAAAAAAAAAAATCTGTATATATATATATGTGTGTTTGTGTTGTGTCCTCCAAGTTAATTGAACATCTTTAACTTACTTGTCCTAAAACTTATGTTTTAGGATATTTATTATGGAATAAAAGGATGTTGAAATGTTAATTTTTTGTGGTGACTGACTCCCTTATTCTGTTTGGGCATGTACTACAAAATCTGTTTATAACCAAACTGACCAGACTTTTCCCATTTGTTTTAATTTAAATGTTCACTGGGTCTGTATGATTGGTTCAGACTGAGCTGTTGGATTAGAGATAAAGAGGGGAACAATTTCTCCCTAAAGGTCAGATAATCAATGGAGATTTCTTTATGACCCCCTGAAAATTATCTTCCTTCAACTTTAACTTTCATGGTAGAATTCAAATATTTAACATAAGGTTGAATTATTCTTAACTAGGAAAATAGAGGATTCCATTAAAAGAAATAGAGAAGTCAAAGATGAAAACAAGTCTGAGCTATCAAAGTGGGATTGAAATATGAATTAAAGACCAAAAGGCAGTATTACAAATTCATAAAGCAACCTGAAAAGCTTATGTTGTAAAGCTCTTCATGATCTTATTTACCATGAAGCACAGGCAGTGTTGGTTGGAATTAAAAAAGAAAAAAAAAAAAAGAAGCCTATCTTCTTGTGCTTGATTATGGATTTATTCAGTTTATGAAGTTATTTTGATATATGAACAAAGTTCTCCAAACTACAGCCGCAGGTGACATCTGGCTGATAGATGTTCATGCCACTGATAATATCTAAGACTTAATCAGGGAAATAATTTCAAAAGTGTGTGTTTAACACCATTCTTGTTTACTACTCTCTTTAATACTATATCCGTTAAAGCTTATTTTCATAGCAAGTGTATGAATATGAATTCACCATCTCATCCTTTTGTTTCTTTTCTTCTTTGGAATTACTATGGTAACCAAACTGTGGTTCCTATAGGGAATCTGTGATATTATTACCCCCTATGTTGATTCTCCCAAAAGAGGAGAATAATAAGCTGTTGTGGAAATAAGTAACTTTATCACCCAATGGTGAATTTCATTCATGGATACACTTCTCTATAAGAGCAACACAACTGGTAACAATAACATATGGCTATGTTTTTTTGTGTGGATTTTTCCTCAAGGTTAATAATTTTTTTAATTGAATGCAGCTGCTCAAGAATTTTTGTTGCTAAGTATGCTCACTTTTTGAAAACAAATGCTTCCTTCTAAGTCAATTTTAGATGAATGTTTTGAGGCTTAATTACTTAGCTGTATTTGTAGAAAACCTGTAAACAATAGATATGTTGGCTCCATATACTAGGTAGGGTGATGGGATGGTTCAGATCAGATACCAAAGTCAAAACTGTCCTGGTGTTATGTGAAGGTGTGTGACCTCAAACTTATGCCTTTACTTTCTCATCAATAAAATGGGAATAATTGAAGGAGTCTATGTAAAGCATAGTTCATGTTCTATACTACTCAAGCGTACATTTCTATACTCAAAATATTACATGATGAAAGTCACAGTAAGTAGTCAATTAATGCTACCTTTTTATTTGTATTTAATGGATGGTACTCTAAGAGATTATTTCCTATTCCTCCCACCTGACATGTGGAACTTAAGTTAGTTTGGATATATAGAAATGCAGCTATAATGAATATAATTTCTCTCAAATGTCATTTGCTATTCTTTTTCATTTTAATGTTCTAAAATAAGTTATTTTTAAAATTTCCATTTTATTGCTTATTTCTATTGGCCTTCATCATGCACTAGCTGTTTAAAATATTGGACCTCCAATAATATCCCCTGATATTTGTTTATGGAATTCTTTTACTGTTTTTCAAACCAAAGGCTGGAGATGTTATTCAAAATGGTTACCGAGTAGAATATGGTCTCAAAGCTTTCTAAGAGCCAAGAATGTGTAGCCTGTATCCAAACTTAGGATTGAACGTAGATGCATCTATATGATTGACTTTCTTCATCTTCAACTTTGGAATGAGAAAGATCAAGGATGTGGTGACAATTTTATATTTGATGATAAGTTCAAAAATTAACATAATACATTATCTTTTATTTATCTCACACAGTCCTGACAATAGCCTGAGATGTTCTGGGAAGGGTAGGGAAGAAACCAAGTTTGAATAGCATAGATATTAAGTGATGGAACCAACACTAGCCCACTGCCGATTTCAAAGTTTGGTTAGGTTTTCATTATGCAAAGGTTTTTCCTTGTTTGAAACTTTGAACTTAGAGCTACTTATGATGTTGCCATTCTCAATAGAAAGGCTTGTGAATCAAAAGAATTACCACTTTTTATTCCTGAAGATTTCACGTTAGTTGGTTATCATTTTGGTGGTTGATAATCCACATAAATGTTTTATGCCAAATGGAGGCTTCTCTGCAGCATTCTGTGCTGTTACAATACTAGTAATTATCAGCATGAAAGAATGATTCTTTTTTATCAGTTTTATTGAAGTATAGTTTATATGCCCAACATTTACTCTATTTTAATTATTTTTACTACATTAGCCAAGTTGAGCAACTATCACTACCACAAAACTATTTACAGTTAATCCCTATTCCTATTCTCCAGCCTTAGGCAAGAACTGACCTAGTTTCTGTCTCCATGAATTTTCTTTTTCTGGATATTTTATGTAAATGAAATCATACAGGAAGTGTTCCTTTGTGATTGGCTATTTCACGTAGCATAATGTTTTTGAACTTCATACTATAGGGCTATTAATGTTTCATTCCTTAATATTGCTGAATAATATCATATTCTGTTGTATTGATATGACATTTTTTAAGTCCATTTACAAGTTGATGGACATTTGGGTTATTTTAAATTTCTTTGGCTACAATGGATAATGCTGCTGTGAATATATGTGTACAAGTCTTGGTATGATCATACATTTTCATTTTTCTTGGGAGTGGAATTGCTGGGTTGATGCTTAATTTTTTTTTAAGAAATTGAAAGCTGTTTTCCAAAGTGGCTAGAGCTTTTACATCACCACCAGCAGTATATGAGGGTTCACATTTTGCCATACTTTCTTGTTAATAATTGTTATTATCTATATTTTTTATTAAATTTATTTTAGTGGGTATGAAATAGTATCATAGTTTTGATTGGCATTTCAATAATGACTAATGATGATGTCTTTTCATGTATTTATTAGCTATTTATATACTTTCTTGAAATGTCTATTCCAGTCCTTTTTGCATTTTAAAATTATGTTAGCTGTCTCCTTGTTATTCAGTTTCAAGTGTTCTTTTTATGTTCAAGATACAAGACTTTCATTGGATATGAGCTTTGCAAATATTTTCTTCCTGTCTGTGACTTGCCTTTTCAGTTTTTAATGATGTCTTTGAAGTATAGAAGTTTTGAATTTTGAAGTTCAATTTATCAGTTTTTCCTTCATTTATGGATTGTACTATAGCTAGGAAATCTTTGCCTTATTCAAGCTGTCAGATATTTTTCTTCTGTTTTCTAAAATTTTTGTAGTTTTGACTCTTGCATTTAGGTTTGTGATAAGTTTTAAAATACTTTTTTTTGGGTATGGTGTGGGTAAGGGTTTAAATTCATTTTGGGGGGCATATGGATATCCCATGTATCAACATTGCTTATTGAGAAGACTATACTTTCCTAATTGAACTGCCTTGGCATCTTTGTGAAAATCAATTAACTATAAATATCAGAGCTTATTTCTGGACTTTGAGTCCATTCCATTGATCTATATGTCTCTTCTTATGCCATAACTACACTGTCTTGATAACTGTAGCTTATTTTGATAACTTTATAATACATTTTGTAATTGGAAAGTTCTCCAATCTCATTTTATATAAAAATTCCTTTTGCTATTCTGAGACATTTGCATTTCTGTTTCCATTTTAGGATTAGTTTGTCTATTTCTGTAAAATCTTGTTGGACTTTTGATAAGGGATTATGCCCAAATCTATAGTTCAGTTTAGAAAGAATTGCTATCTTAGCAATATTGAATCTTTAATTTATGAACACAGTCTCTTAATTTCTTTTATTTTCCCTAGTAATATTTTCTAATTTTTAGTGGATAAATCTCATACTTCTATTATTAAATTTATTCATACGTATCTTATTCATTTTGAGTGAAGTTCTCTTAAGATTATTTACTGATAGTAAAGAAAGGAAGTTTATTTTTATATTGATCCTGTATGTTGCCAGGATTGGTTATTAAGCTTATTATTTGGTGATTAAACTATTCTCTGATTTAAAATTGGTCATACTATGGCACCCCACTCCAGTACTCTTGCCTGGAAAAAATCCCATGGATGGAGGAGCCTGGTAGGCTTCAGTCCATGGGGTCGCTAAGTCGGACCTGACTGAACGACTTCACTTTCACCTTTCGCTTTCATGCATTGGAGAAGGAAATGGCAACCCACTCCAGTGTTCTTGCCTGGAGAACCCCAGGGACGGGGGAGCCTGTTGGGCTGCCGTCCATGGGGTCGGACGGAGTCGGACACGACTGAAGTGACTTAGCGGTATACTAGGGAACTATGTAGAATTTTCTGGACTGCCAGGATCTTAAATGTAGGGGTAAATTTCTTTGGACTACTCCCTGCCTAATTAAAAAAAGGAGCTTGTAGTGTATTACAACTCACTTGGGATATAACAGTGGGAAACCGAGCCTTTTAATGATCTTTGCTGCCTCTCGTGCCCAGAGGTTTCTCCTAGTACATTATCAAGGCAAAAATCTTTTTCCAGCCACCAATAGAGAACACGTCCTTTAAAGTATCAATGAACCATGTTACGAAAAATACTCTTTGTTAAGTGAATAGACTATTAAAACACAGACAAATTTATGTTTATAATATATCAGGGTTTTTTCTTTTTGACACACCTCTACCAATAGCAAAGATTCTTTTTTTTTTTTTTAATTTTTAGTTTTACTTTATTTTACTTTACAATACTGTATTGGTTTCAAAGATTCTGTAATAAGTGAAAAGCTCTGATTGCCAGCTCAATGGGAGCTATTCTCCATTAACTCCTTCTAAATACTATTTTATTAAAAATAAAAGACATAGCAGAACTTGGCCAGTTTCTTTTAGCTTATATATATTTAAGGGTACCTGGGTTGTGTGGAAAAAAATGTATTGTTTTCCCATTTCCTAAAACTCTGTTTAAAGATCAGTCCTGCAGTCTGTGTCTGGTGCTCTATTATTCTAGCCTCTTGGGAGTTAAGTGTCTTGTTTTTGTTTTAATATTTATCTCCATTGTGTATTATTATATGCTTCAAGTAACTACTGTTTATCATTTCAACTATAGAATGTAAAGATGTTTGTTGCATTCTTAAATGTGATTTTAAAACTGTATTCTGACACTGTAACTTTTATTCTGGGGACTCTTGTCCAGTTTTATAAGGTAAATCTGTTGGACAGCATATTTTAGTTAACAGAAACTGGTTTTGTTCAAGAATATGCATTTAGTTTCCAGTGAATCAAGCTATACTTAGCATCCTGAAATAGTGGGGTTTTTTTAAAAGTTCAAAAAGTAGCAAGTAGGTGAGAATCTTGTACCTTGCATTTCACTGGATTTCTGTTGAAGCTGTAAGTGGGGTTCCTAAAATTGTTGGTGGGGAAATTTAAGAATTATGAATAACTAGATATTCATGTGTTTGATGGGCTTCAGGTGGCGCTAGTGGTAAAGAACATCCTTGCCAATGCAGGAGACGTAAGAGACTTGAGTTCAATCACTGGGTTGGGAAGATCCCCTGGAAAAGGGCATGGAACCCACTCCAGTATTCTTGCCTGGAAAATCCCATGGACAGAGGAGCCTGGCACACTATACTCCAGAGGGTTGCAAAGAGCTGGACATGACTGAAGGGGCTATCTTGAAATGTGAAATCAACTGGGCCTTAGGAAGTATCACTACAAACAAAGCTAGTGGAAGTGATGGAATTCCAATTGAGCCATTTCAAATCCTAAAAGATGATGCTGTGAAAGTGCTGCACTCAATATGCCAGCAAATTTGGAAAACTCAGCAGTGGCCACAGGACTGGAAATGGTCAGTTTTCATTCCAATCCCAAAGAAAGGCAATGCCAAAGAATGCTCAAACTACCGCACAATTGCACTCATCTTACACGCTAGTAAAGTAATGCTCAAAATTCTCCAAGCCAGGTTTCAGCAATATGTGAACTGTGAACTTCCAGATGTTCAAGCTGGTTTTAGAAAAGGCAGAGGAACCAGAGATCAAATTGCCAACATTTTCTGGCTCATCGAAAAAGCAAGAGAGTTCCAGAAAAATATCTATTTCTGCTTTATTGACTATGCCAAAGCCTTTGACTGTGTGGATCACAATAAACTGTGGAAAATTCTGAAAGAGATGGGAATACCAGACCACCTGACCTGTCTCTTGAGAAACCTATATGCAGGTCAAGAAGCAACAGTTAGAACTGGACATGGAACAGACTGGTTCCAAATAGGAAAAGGAGTATGTCAAGGCTGTTTTTGTCACCCTGTTTATTTAACTTCTGTGCAGAGTACATCATGAGAAACACTGGACTGGAGGAAGCACAAGCTGGAATCAAGATTGCTGGGAGAATGATCAATAACCTCAGATATGCAGATGACACCACTCTTATGGCAGAAAGTGAAGAGGAACTAAAGAGCCTCTTGATGAAAGTGAAAGAGGAGAGTGAGAAGATTGGTTTAAAGCTCAACATTCAGACAACTAAGATCATGGCATCTGGTCCCATCACTTCATGGCAAATAGATGGGGAAACAGTGGCTGACTCTATTTTAGGGGGCTCAAAATCACTGCAGATGGTGATTGCAGCCATAAAATAAAAGGTGCTTACTCCTTGGAAGGAAAGTTATGACCAACCTGCTCTTGCTAAGTTGCTTCAGTCGTATCCGACTCTGTGCGACCCCATAGATGGCAGCCCACCAGGCTCCCCCATCCCTGGGATTCTTTAGGCAAGAACACTGGAATGGGTTGCCATTTTCTTCTCCAATGCATGAAAGTGAAAAGTGAAAGTGAAGTCTCTCAGTCATGTCTGACTCTTAGCAACCCCATGGACTGCAGCCTACCAGGCTCCTCCATCCATGGGATTTTCCAGGCAAGAGTACTGGAGTGGGGTGCCATTGCTTTCTCTGATGACCAACCTAGATAGCATATTAAAAAGCAGAGACATTACTTTGTCAACAAAAGTCCATCTACTCAAGGCTATGGTTTTTCCAGTAGTCATGTATGGATGTGAGAGTTGGACTATAAAGAAAGCTGAGCACAGAAGAATTGATGCTTTAGAACTGTGGTGTTGGAGAAGATGCTTGAGAGTCCTTTGGACTGCAAGGAGATCCATCCAGTCCATCCTAAAGGAAATCCATCCTGGGTGTTCATTGGAAGGACTGATGTTGAAGCTGAAACTCCAAAATTTTGGCTACCTGATGTGAAGAGCTAACTCATTTGAAAAAATCCTGATGTTGGGAAAGATTGAAGGCAGGAGGAGAAAGAGATGACAGAGGATGAGATAGTTAGATGACATCACCGACTCAATGGACATGGGTTTGGGTGGACTCTGGGAGTTGGTGATGGACAGGGAGGCCTGGCATGCTGCGGTTCATGGGGTTGCAGAGTTGGACACGACTGAGCGACTGAACTGAACTGAACTGAAGGTGCTTAGTGTGTGTGATTCTGAAAAAATCTTAATATATTAGAAAAGGAAAAAACCCTAACATATTATAAACATAAATTCTTCTGTGGTTTAATAGAAATGCACATGTGTTTAGTACTTACCAGCCTTTATGTTAATTTCAGAGAATCAGAAGGATTTGATATTCCTAGAATACTTCATGGTAAGTATTATAAGATATGTTAAGATTCAATCATAGAATAATTTAAACAAAGTTTAGGTACTAAAGGACTTCCTAGGTGGTACAGTAGGAACGAATCCACCTGCCAGTGCAGGAGCTACAGGACATGTGAGTTCAATCCCTGGGTCAGGAAGGTCCCCTAGAGTAGGAAATGGCAACCTGCTCCAGTATTCTTGCCTGCAAAATCCCATGGACAGAGGAGCCTGGCTACAGTCCTTGAGGTCACAAAGAGTCAAACGTAACTGAGTGAGTAAGCACAAACACGTGTGCGCACACACTCATGTGTTCTATAATTATTAGCATGTGGATAACATGCTTGTGAATGCTTTGCTGGCTGCCCCGGTAGTGCAGCCTTCTGAACATAGCATGTCTGGTATGACTGATGATAAAGAATGACTTTTCGAATTAGAATTTAATAAAATTTTCGTGGTTTGAATACGAAGCTCTACTCCCTGTGTGATGAGTGGTTTCATTTCTTTCTCAGCAGTTGGGTAATGATTATGGCTCCAGATGCATTGAGAGTGATAAAGAGATTGATTAATTTCACTTGAAAGGCCATGTGTTCAAAGAGCATCCTATTGGAGTGCCACGAACAAGGAGCTGACATCTTTGTACTGGGGAGATGTGCCTTTACTTGCTATCCCCCCAGTGCTGGAAACAGGGTCTCCGAACCAATGATACTTATCCACTTGATCTATAAAGTAGTGAGTCTGACTCATAAACCAGTGCATACTTGTGTGAGTATATCTGTTCTTGCTATCTTTCTCTGAATTTGCAACAAACTGTTTGTGACTGTTGAAAGGTTCCTTCTGCTTCTTTACCCTAGGGATGTCTTTGAGTTGTGTGTTGTTATTGATCAATAGCTCCAAAGTTGCTTCAGAACCATGGCTTAATTTAAGACACACACACAGACATAGCACATAGCTCAGCACAGTACAATGAAGACTTTCTGTATTTTAGTGTGGAAAAACATTTTTAATATAAAGCAGTGTGACCATAACGAAAAACCTTTTATTACATTTTATAAAAAAATGAACAAAAAAGAATCTATTTATCTAATGCTTTGTCAGCTTGCATCTATTTGATACTTCATAGTTTCAAGGAACACTTCTTATCTTAAATATATCTTTTACATACCACTCCCTTTCATTTTCATATATTCTGTACTGAAAATTTAATTTTTAAAAGAAAACTAAAACATCCATCAAAATTGACTGTCTCAAATTTTGATGAAAGAAAGATAAGTATGCACAGCTGTGATTTTAGCATGAAGCTTAAACTTAATGAGTTTTGTTTCTGAGTCTGAAAGTGAGTGGATGTGTATCCCTGAATAAATAAAATACATGCATCCTCCTAAAATACATGCAATCTCTCTCTCAAGGCATGAAGTGAGAGGATTGTATAAATTGATTATGCTTTGAAGGCCATCATAAGAACTTATACTCAATGCTTCTGTAAATCAGGAAAGTATTCTCATTCCTTGGATTTGCTGATTGTTTTAATAGAGAAGTTTTGATCTGTGATGTCTTAGCTTTTTTTTTTTTTTCTTGCCTTAATGGTTGAATGATAAAGTTCTATTCATGCAGCAAATATTAATAGTTCTTGAGTGTCACTCTGTGCCAAGTGCTATGCTGTGAAAGTTACAGAGTGAAGTAAGACACAGCTCCTGTTTTTGGTAGAAAGGCTGCCATTGATTCATCTCAATATGGAGCAAGTAGACCATGACCCACGAAGACCCATTCTCAAAGAACACCAAGATTGTTCCTCTAAGTTATATTGATGACAACCTTTGGATATTTTAAGAATACATCCTTTCTTTAGTGCTTCACACTTTTTTTTTTTTTAAAGCTCTAGAATATTTTCTGAGAAAATCCAAATACTTCTTAATCGTTGCATTGTGAAACAGACAAGGCCAGTAAAGAGTGGTAACAAGATGACTGGAAAGGGGATGTTTGAGAAGAACTTAACAGATACTTAAACATTCCTCAGCCCTTAGGTAAAAATTTATAGTTTATTGAGGGTATCACTTTAGCTCTCTAGTTAAGTTTTTCTGATATTTTGAAGACATTTTCATTAGGGTGAATTTTGACAAGGAGAGATGCTTCCCAGGGAGTTTTATTTGTAACACTCAAGAAAAATATATATCCTCAATAAGAATTTCACAAATTAGGGGTACTTTTTGAAAAGTATTTTTGAAGATAATTTTGTACTCAGTATTAAAGCCACTCATGCATTCAAAGGTAGTCTTTGCCATCTCATTCCATTTTTGTTGGACCCTCTGATTTGTTTGTCCTTGATTAATTTTGAAATAGATGTGCAGGCTTTCAGAGCAAGAGAATGATTTAATTATTTCAGAACCCAAGGCCCAAAATCAGATTTGATGGTGTGTTGAAACAGAGTTCAGGATGAGTTAGTGAACAGCTGTGGTGTATATGTTACTGATATCTGATATCCCCATGGTGACCTAGAAGTGGTGCCTTTCCTTTTAGGTTCTCAGTTCTACATGTCAAAGGGTTGAATTTATTGGTGCCTCTTAATCTGGGATGAGTCCATTTAAATCTCATCATGGAAAGTGGGGGCTGATAAATAATCTAGAGCTTAGACAATGGAGGAGATAACAAATGCAAGATATACTTAATTTCCTGGATGGTTAGGGGCCACACTATAGGCTGCTTAAATTAGCAGCCTGAACACAGATGCTGACACCAGAGGTTAGTTAATGTACAGTGCATTTTCTAGTGGCTTCAAAAGTTATTATGAATTATTTGGACCCTTATGAAACATGTATTTAAGCACACATTTTCATAGAATTTTAGAGCTGGAGGATGGAACCTTGAGATCAGCAAACCTGGCCTTCTCAACAACAGGTGAACAAACTGAGGGCCAGGAAGGCAGCTTGGGGCATCAAGGATGGGATGGGAGATGGAGGCTTTCAGTCCATCCTTCGCAGTCCCTTTAGGCATAGTTCACTTTCCTCTTCCACATGGGCTGATGATAGAAAGACCAGAGCCTGGATGTGGGGGAGAGATAGTGGATTTTAGTGGTTCCCATTCCACATTCCATAGTCTACATAATAGCAGGTCATTAAAAGTGAAAGCTCAAGTGAGTGAATTCACTAGAGTCTTCAGGAGAAAAGATGGATGAAAAATACAGCAGAGATGTCCAGAATGGCTTGCCAGAAGATCAGGATTCTTCTCCCATCATTAGATGAAGGAGGAGCATCTGAGAACCTGGCCTGGAGTCCGCAGCTCTAGAACCTGATGAAGAAAAGTGACTACTTAAAAATATTCATGTGGAGGAAAGCTCATTTAATTTTTTTGTTTCTTTTTAAATTGAAATATAGTTAATTTACAATGTTTCAAGTGTAGTTTCAAGTGTACAGCAAAATGATTCAGTTATATATATATGTGTATATATATATTCTCATATATGTATGCATATATATATATATCTGTATTCTTTTTCAGATCCTTTTCCATTACAAAATAGTGAGTAGAGTTCCCTGTGCTATGTAGTAAATCCTTGTTGTTTATCTGTCTTATTTATAGTAGTGTGTATGTGTTCAGCCCAAACTCTATATATCTCTCCCCTTACCCCTCCTCTACCACTATCCCGTTAGTAACTATGTCTTCTATGTCTGTGAATCTATTTCTATTTTTTTTAATAAATAAAACTTCATTTTAAAATCAGTGCCAACAAGTTTAGGCCAGGACAGAGGTGTTTCCAGATTGGATGAAACTGGTTTGTGTCTTGGCTTTGTTCTTATTAGTTTGTGAGTGTGGCCTACTTGCGCATCCTTCCCATGCTTCAGCATTGTCCTTAGATCTGTCTTCCTTCCCTCATTCACTTGATAAACACTTATATAGCATTTACTATGGTCTCTATCATATTCTTTCAAATTGGGTTATTTATATGTACCCCAGAAAGCTGCTTTAAAATGTGTAATTGGATAAAGTAGTAAAATTTTTAGCAAAAATTAGGAGATAAATTGGAGCTGGAGTTGCACTGTTGGCATAGGGAAACCATGGTGGTACCTGGCTGAGGCTTCTGTCCTGTGGCAGGGGCCATCTCTGGCCTGACCGGGACTCCCAGGTGCGGGGCAGCTGGGGCTGAATCACTGATGGTGCATCCCAGTAGGGGAGGAGTGAGGAGTATGAGGACTTTAAAAAACCTTCAGTGATTACCCTCGGATCTCACTGGGAAGTAATCTTGGAACAGATGAAATAATTTGGACAAAGGAGTTAGCACAAACTGAAAGAAAAGAAAAAAAAAATGCCTCCAGCAAATGTATGTTTCATTTGATGTAGTTTTGTTTTCATTCATCTGAGAGCTTCTTTAGTGTAGCTGGTGTAGGGATTCCTCAGACTCTTACAGTGCTGGAGCTGATACACAGCCTATTTTTTTCAGCTAAGGAAACTGCATCCATGGGAAAGGAAGTGACTCTGTGATGGATTCTTTGGCTTTCATCTTCATCTTCTTTCTGTTTGTCTAATGTGATCCTTATAGCAACTTTAGGGGACGTATAGGTAAGTTACTGTCTCCACTTCTGTGTGGGTTGCTTAAGATACTGCAGGAAATCATTGGTAGAGGTGGAATCAAAATCCAGCTTTGCAGATCAGTGATTGGGTGCTCTTCTCATCATCCTACTTCATTGGTAGTGAACTTTGCAAAACTTGACCTTCATGTCTTCAGTTAACTGTCAGATATTTATGAGGCGGTTGCCATGGTATTTACTGTTATACTTGCTAGGCCCTGAGGGTCCAGTGATGATATCCTTTTATTCACATTCAGGAAGTTAACCATCTAGTTGGTTACATAGCACATTAAGCAGACAATTACAGAAAGAAAAGCCAACAAAGAGATCAAAGGCATCATGAGAATATTGTATGAAAAATAATGTTTTGGACAATGGAGAAGAGCTATCATCGTCTGCATACCAGAAACTGTGCTAAATGCTTTGCACAGATTATTTTATAACTGAGAAAGAAGTTTTCAATGGTCCTGAGTTAACATCTAGGTTTACAGTCATCCCCCCTAATCAAGATAGTGCCTGTTCTCTTAGCATATATAGGAATAATACATCACTTTTTGTTGTAGGCAGATAAACCAGTGATAACCAATTTGAGACAAATTCCTCATTACACATTGAAACATATCATCCTGGATTATCTAAAATCAAGGGAATACATAGTCTCTTGCAAAGACAGAAAAACAGTGGGAGTCAGATGGAAGGGGACATTTGCAGCTAGCATGAAAACGTCTTTACATTGGGGCAGGGAGGGAGATGTGCAGGTGGCTCTGAATGTTGAACAGTGGGAGACACTCCCAGCCACAAGCAGAGGCAGACTGGGGCGTTTTCCTGTGAATGCAAGATGAAGTTCTCGGTTGCTGGTAGGAGAACCCAGCCTTAGCATTCTGGACCATTTATCCTGGTCTCCCCTACTTTCTCTGCTCTCCTTTTTGTGACCTCTTTTCTCATTTCCTCTCCATTTCTTAATAAAAGTCTTTACAATATTCTATATTCCCATGTTTATCCTATTTCCCTTGTTTGGGGTGAATTTTTAGGGGAATCTGAGGTTAGGAATGGACTTTCAGTATTCAGCTGCAGGCAGATATCCTATGACAGTCTCCTAACTTAAAAAATATCTGGTCTTCCAGTGTGTATTCTAAATATTGTATAGAAATAAAAAGTATGTGACTATTGTATAGAAATAAAAAGTATGTGTCTTTCTATAAATAAATGTATCTTATTTATAGAAATGAAAAGTATGTGTGTGTATGTGTGTCTTTCACACATGCACATGCATATATATGTGTGTGTGTGTGTGTGTGTATAAGAGGGAGAGGGAGAGGTGAGAGTTGAGGGAGAGGGAAAGGCAGAGAAAGGTGTTTAAGTGGGGAAAGTGCACACGTTGATTTTCTTGTACTTGCAGGGTATTCCCTAGTAGAGAAGGAGGATTTATTTGAGGCAGAATTGGGGTCACATAAAATAAACCTGAAATTTTGGAGGTCATTATACACACAGTTCAGTTCAGTCGCTCAGTTGTGTCCGACTCTTTCAACCCCATGAATTGCAGCACACCAGGCCTCCTGTCCATCACCAACTCCCGGAGTTCAGACTCATGTTCATCGAGTCAGTGATGCCATCCAGCCATCTCATCCTCAGTCATCTCCTTCTCCTCCTGCCCCCAATCCCTCCCAGCATCAGAGTCTCTTCCAATGAGTCAACTCTTCGCATGAGGTGGCCAAAGTACTGGAGTTTCAGCTTTAGCATCATCCCTTCCAAAGAAATCCCAGGGCAGATCTCCTTCAGAATGGACTGGTTGGATCTCCTTGCAATCCAAGGGACTCTCAAGAGTTCTCCAACACCACAGTTCAAAAGCCATCAATGCTTTGGCGCTCAGCCTTCTTCACAGTCCAACTCTCACATCCATACATGACCACTGGAAAAACCATAGCCTTGACTAGACAGACCTTAGTCGGCAAAGTAATGTCTCTGCTTTTGAATATGCTATCTAGGTTGGTCATAACTTTTCTTTTAAGGAATAAGCATCAACCATTATGAAAAACAGTATGGAAAGTCCTCAAAAATTAATGTGATCCAGCAATCCTATTTCTAAGTATATATCCAAAGGACATGAAGTAACTATCTTGAGATACCTGAACTCCCATGTTCACTGCAGTATAATTTACAATAATGAAGACATAGAAACCACCTAAGTTACTATTGACAGATGAATGGGTAAAGAACATGTGTTTTACATGTGAGCATACATGTGCACACACACCCAATAGTATTCAGCCATAAAAAAGAAAAAGTCTGCCATTTGAAACAGCATGGATGGATCTTGAGGGAATTATGCTATGTAAGTAAGCTAGGCTACAAATACAAATACTGTAATGATTTCACTTATATGTAGAATTAAATACATACAGAAAATTTCTAGGTAAGAAATGTGAAAAAAGTTTCATTAGCTCTCTGATTAAAAATGGACAATGAAGGAAGCATGTAGAATTAAGTAGTCTTCAAATTTTATTCATTGAATCAGTTGCAAATGTAGGAAATATTATTTTTAAAATTTTAAACAAATATTAAAATTTTGTATTTTCAAACCATACAAGTCAATACATTTCAATCCACTTGTTTGTTCACCTACAATGGATCATTGGTGTGATAACCAAGAGAAAAAATACAAAACAAAACAAAAAAATGATAAAAAGAAAATATAATAAAGGCCATAGAATAATTTTGATTTGTAATGTTTAAATAATAAAAACTGGTATTATCTTAATAAATTTTACACCTAGAAATAATAGACAATTTAGCTTCATGAACTGTTTTGTCAATTTCTTGTAGTAGTGAAAATCAACTTAAAGTCTGAAAATTTTCGTTTTGTTTAAGAGAAGCTAAAGCGACAATTTAATGTGTGATATCATAAGTGAAACAAATCGCCAGTCCAGGTTTGATGCAGGATGCAGGATGCTTGGGACTGATGCATGGGGATAATCCAGAGAGAGGGTGTGGGGCGAGAGGGGGGAGGTGGGGGTCGGGATTGGGAGTTCATGTACACTCGTGGCTGATCTATGTCGATGTGTAGCAAAAAGAATACAGTATTGTAAAGCAAAACAAACTAAAAAAATAAAAATTAATTAAAAAAAATAAAAATCTAAAAAAAAAAAAAAGTGATAATTGGACTCCCCTTGTGGATCAGCTGGTAAAGAATCCTTCTATGCGGGAGACCTGGGTTTGATCCCTGGATTGGGAAGATCCCCTGGAAAAGAGAAAGGCTACCCACTCCAGTATTGTGGCCTGGAGAATTCCATGGACTGTATAGCCCATGGGGTTGCAAAGAGTTGGACATGACTGAGCGACTTTCACAAAGTGATAATTATGGTATTGAATAATGAAACATTGTATTTTTTCTTTTGAAAAGACAACTGCTGTATTTCACTGGCCTACAAAACTTTCAGTTTAGAGGTTTTTGTTTTTCCTTCTTAAGCTGAAAAATAAATGTCACCAACATTAAACAGTGGGACGTCAACTTTGGTGCAATATTTTAGGTGATATGTATGACACTAATAGTAGAGGAAATTTGACACAGGCAGCTCTATCTGATGAAAAAACATTTATCTGAGTTTTTATATTTGCCTGAAAATTTAGTACCTTAAAGTTCTCAAAAATTGATTCAGTTTTCACTTAATCTTTTCAGAGTGTTTATAAGACAACTTTGATTTAAAACACTTCATGTTTTTTAGTGGTTTTAATTTTTTTATTTTGCAGAGAAGTGTTGAGTAGAGATGCCAAAATTTGCTTCCTAGGCTCAGTTAAAAATCTCTAGAGCTACATAAAATACTGTGTCATGCACAGAATTAATAACCTATAAAATAAATCTTTTAAAAATTCCCACAGATGTGCTAGAAATAATAGCAGTGATAATAATATTTATATTGATTGACCAGTTATTATACCCTGGTTTCTTTTAGTTACTTTATTTCATTGACTCCTCATAAATATCTTATGAGATTATTATCTCCAATGACATCTGAGGAAACTGAGTCACACAGGGAGGTGAGTAGCAGATTGGACTTTGAACTAGAATATTCTTCTTTTTTCACTTTTATTGGAATATAGTTGATTTACAATATTGTATTTCAGATGTACAGTAAAAATGCATCAATTATACTATACATATGTCCAATCATTTTTGTGTGTGTGTGTTCAATTAAGTTTATTAATCAGTAGAAGAACAACATGTATTCAATTTTAAGCTAATCCACAAATACGTCTTGGTCAACTTTATGAAAATCAGATTAGGTTTAGATTCTTTTCCTATATGGTTCATTACAGTATATTGAGTAAAATTCCCTGTGTTATATAGTAGGTCCTTATTAAGTTCTCTGTTTTATATAGTAGTGTGTATATGTCAGTATTCTTGATAAAAAGCCTTGTGCTTCCAACCAACTGCTTTTAAAAATGGAACACTGAGTCTGCAGATGGGAGTCCATCGTGGCCCTCATGAACCTTGGAGTCTCATCTGGAGGAGACAGCTTCCCCTAGATCTGTACATCATCCACACAGGGCATCACTTGCACTGCATGCATGCCCTTAAATTGTAATTATTGAATGGACAGATAGGGAACATAGTTTTCCATGAAGACCTTGTACCTTAGTCAGTTGCATTGGTTGTATCAACAACTGACTACAAGGACTAAGTGAATTGGAGTTTTCTGTATGGGGAAGAAGCTGGACATTCTAGAGGCATGTTATAGAGACTTATCTTTTCTGAATACATAAAACAGAATATCCCTTGATAAGACAAGTTATGGAGACAATGGGGCCGATTTATTAAAAGTAGCACTGCCCTCAAATATGCAGTATTCCCTTTAGCTTATGTCACCAGAGAATAGGACAGGAATGAATTGGGAAGTTTAGGTCCCTAAAAGATGGCAAGATATGGGAGGAGTTAGATAAATGAAGGGTGGATGGTGAGAAATGAGGCAGGGGAAATTGCCAAAGAGACAGGAAGAGGATGTTTCTTGTCTTGTCCATCACAGATAGTGGCTGATACTCTGCTGTTCACACTCCTAGAGCAGAAACCCTTAGTGGGCAAGAATATTTCTTACTTATCTTTGTACCCTCATAGTTTGATTCCACAGTCTTGCTCAGTTTTTTAAAAATTAATTTTTATTGTAGTTGATTTATAATGTTGTGTTAGTTTCTTCTGTACAGCAAAGTGAATCAGTTGTACATATACATATATCCATTCTTTTAAAGATTCTTTTCCCTTATAGATCATTACAGAATATTGAGCAGAGTTCCCTGTGTTATACAGTAGTCCTCACTAGTTATCTATTTTAGATACAGTGGTGTATATATGTCAGCCCCAATCTCCCAATTTATCCCTCCCCTCCCCTTTCCCCCTTGGCTACCATGTTTGTTCTCTAATCTGTGACTCTGTTTCTGCTTTGTAAATAAGTTTATTTGTACCAAAAATCTACAAGCAATAAATGCTGGGGAGGATTAGGAGAAAAGGGAACCCTCCTACACTGTTGGTGGAAATGTAAATTGTTGCAGCCATTATAAAGAACAATATGGAGGATCCTTAAAAAACCAGAAATAGAACTACCATATGATCCAGGAGTCCAACTCCTGGGCTTTTATCTGGAGAAAATCTATAATTGAAAAGATATATGCACCCCAACGTTCTTGTTCGGTTTTGAGGTGAATGAGCCTGCAATGAATAGGAGAATGAGTGCATGACAAAATGCACACATGCCTTTTGAAATCCAGTTTGAGCTTCTATTTATTTGTGGAACCCTGAATACTAGTTAGTTTGTCTAATATATAGTAAAAATACATATATAAGAAATAAAGGGAAAATCTCTGTGGCATTGTTAATAGACGTTGTGTGATTGTACTGTGACAGTGTTCAAAATTCAGGTAAGTAAGTTCAGTCGCTCAGTTGTTTCAGACTCTTTGTGACCGCATGAACCACAGCATGCCGGGCCTCCCTGTCCATCACTAGCTCCCGGAGTTTAGCCAAACTCATGTCCATTGAGTTGGTGCTGCCATCCAACCATCTCATCCTCTGTTGTCCCTTTTTCCTCCCGCCCTCAATCTTTCCCAGCATCAGGGTCTTTTCAAAAAAGTCAGCCCTTTGCATCAGGTGGCCAAAGTATTGGAGTTTCAGCTTCAACATCAGTCCTTCCAATGAACACCCAGGACTGATCTCCTTTAGGATGGACTGGATGGATCTGCTTGCAGTCCAACGGACTCTCAAGAGTCTTCTCCAACACCACAGTTCAAAAGCATCAATTCTTCTGTGCTCAGCTTTCTTTATAGTCCAACTCTCACATCCTACATGACTACTGGAAAAACCATAGCCTTGTTAGACATACCTTTGTTGACAAAGTAATGTCTCTGCTTTTTAATATGATGTCTAGGTTGGTCATAACTTTCCTTCCAAGGAGTAAGCAGCTTTTATTTCATGGCTGCAATCACCATCTGCAATGATTTTGGAGCCCTCTAAAATAGAGTCAGCCACTGTTTCCCCATTTATTTGCCACGAAGTGATGGGACCAGATGCCATGATCTTAGTTGTCTGAATATTGAGCTTTAAGCCAAACTTCTCACTCTCCTCTTTCACTTTCATCAAGAGGCTTTTTAGTTCTTCTTCACTTTCTGCCATAAGAGTGATGTCTCTGCATATCTGAGGTTATTGAAATTTTTCCCAGCAATCTTGATTCCAGCTTGTGCTTCCTCCAGTCCAGTGTTTCTCATGATGTACTCTGCACAGAAGTTAAATAAGCAGGGTGACAATATATAGCCTTGATGTACTCCTTTTCCTATCTGGAACCAGTCTGTTGTTCCATGTCCAGTTCTAACTGTTGTTTCCTGACTGCATATAGGTTTCTCAAGAGGCAGGTCAGGTGGTCTTGTATTCCCATCTCTTGAAGACTTTTCCACAGTTTATTGTGATCCACACAGTCAAAGGCTTTGGCATAGTCAATAAAGCAGAAATAGATGTTTTTTTCTGGAACTCTCTTGCTTTTTCCATGATCCAGCAGATGTTGGCAATTTGATTTCTGGCTCCTCTGCCTTTCAACTGGTTTTAACCAGCCTAAAGATCTGGAAGTTAGTGGTTCACATATTGCTGAAGCCTGGCTTGCAGAATTTTGAGCATTACTTTACTAGCGTGTGAGATGAATGCAATCGTGTGGTAGTTTGGACATTCTTTGGCATGGCCTTTCTTTGGGATTGGAATGAAAATTGGCCTTTTCCAGTCCTGTGGCTATTGCAGTTTTCCAAATTTGCTGGCATATTGAGTGCAGCACTTTCACAGTATCATCTTTTAGAATTTGAAATAGCTCAGCTGAAATTCCATCACCTCCACTAGCTTTGTTCATAGTGATGCTTTCTAAGGTCCACTTGACTTCACATTCCAGGATGTCTGGCTCTAGGTGAATGATCACACCATGGTGATTATCTGGGTCATGAAGATCTTTTTTGTACAGTTCTTCTATGTATTCTTGCAACCTCTTCTTAATATCTTCTGCTTCTGTTAGGTCCATATCATTTCTGTCCTTTATTGAGCCTATCTTTGCATGAAATGTTCCCTTGGTATCCCTAATTTTCTTGAAGAGATCTCTAGTCTTTCCCATTCTGTTGTTTTCTTCTATTTCCTTGCATTGATCACCGAGGAAGGCTTTATCTCTCTTTGCTATTCTTTGGAACTCTGCATTCAAATGGGTGTATCTTTCCTTTTCTTCTTTGCTTTCTACTTCTCTTCTTTTCACAGCTGTTTGTAAGGCCTCCTCAGACAGCCATTTTGCTTTTTTGCATTTCTTTTTCTTGGAGATGGTCTTTATCCTTGTCTCCTGTACAATGTCACAAACCTCCATCCATAGTTCATCAGGCACTCTGTCTGTCAGATCTAGTCCCTTAAATCTATTTCTTACTTCCACTGTATAATCATAAGGGATTTGATTTAGGTCATACCTGAATGGTCTAGTGGTTTTCCCCACTTTCTTCAATTTAAGTCTGAATTTGGCAATAAGAAGTTCATGATCTGAGCCATAGTCAGCTCCCCGTCTTGTTTTTGCTTACTGTATAGAGCTTCTCCATCTTTGGCTGCAAAGGACATAATTGATCTGATTTTGGTGTTGCCATCTGGTGATGTCCATGTGTAGAGTCTTCTCTTGTGTTGTGAGATGAGGGTGTTTGCTATGACCCAGTGTGTTTTCTTGACAATACTTTATTAACCTTTGTCCTGCTTCATTCTGTACTCCAAGGCCAAATTTGTGTGTTACTCCAGGTGTTTCTTGACTTCCTACTTTTGCATTCCACTCCCCTATAATGTGGAGAAGGCAATGGCACCCCACTCCGGTACTCTTGCCTGGAAAATCCCATGGACGGAGGAGCCTGGTAGGCTGCAGTCCATGGGGTCACCAAAAGTCAGACATGACTGAGTGACTTCACTTTCACTTTTCATTTTCATGCATTGGAGAAGGAAATGGCAACCCACTCCGGTGTTCTTGCCTGGAGAATCCCAGGGACGGGGGAGCCTGCTGGGCTGCTGTCTATGGGGTCACACAGAGTCGGACATGACTGAAGTGACTTAACAGCCCCTATAATGAAAA
This sequence comes from Aepyceros melampus, assembly GCA_006408695.1. NCBI lineage: Eukaryota > Metazoa > Chordata > Mammalia > Artiodactyla > Bovidae > Aepyceros > Aepyceros melampus. Next base: position 355,533 of record SJXQ01004779.1, read on the forward strand.
GGACAGTTTTTGGGGTGTTAGTTCTAAAAGGTTTTGTAGGTCTTCATAGAACCATTCAATTTCAGCTTCTTCAGCATTACTGGTCAGGGCATAAACTTGTATTGCCATGATATTGAATGATTTGCCTTGGAAATGAACAGAGATAATTCTGTCATTTTTGAGATTGCATCCAATACTACATTTCAGACTCTTTTGTTGACTATGATGCCTACTCCATTTCTTCTAAGGGATTCCTGCCCACAGTAGTAGATATAATGGTCATCTGAGTTAAATTCACCCATTCCAGTCCATTTTAGTTCATTTGAATAATAATTCCAATAATAAATCCAAAATTATGTGATACTTTAGTATTCAGTTCAGTTCAGTTGCTCAGTCGTGTCTGACTCTTTGCGACACCAGGGACTGCAGCACACCAGGGCTCCCTGTCCATCACCACTCCTAGAGTTTACTCAAACTCATGTCCATTGAGTCGGTGATGCTATCCAACCATCTCATCCTCTGTCATCCCCTTCTCCTCTCACCTTCAGTATTTCCCAGCATCAGGGTCTTTCAAATGAGTCATCTCTTCACATCAGTTGGCCAAAGTATTGGAGTTTCAGCTTCAACATCAGTCCTTCCAATGAATATTCAGGACTGAATTCCTTTAGGATGGACTGGTTGGATCTCCTTGTAGTCCAAGGAACTCTCAAAAGTCTTCTCCAACACCACAGTTCAAAAGCATCAATTCTTTAGCACTCAGCTTTCTTCACAGTCCAACTATCATATCCATACATGACCATTGGAAAAACCACAGCCTTGACTAGATGGACCTTTGTTGGCAAAGTAATGTCTCTGCTTTTTGATATGCTGTCTATGTTGGTTATAACTTTTCTTCCAAGGAGTAAGTGTCTTTTAATTTCATGGCTGCAATCACCACCTGCAGTGATTTTTGGAGCCCAAAATATTAAAGTCAGCCACTGTTTCCATTGTTTCTCCATCTATTTGCAATGAAGTGATTGGACCAGATGCCATGATCTTTGTTTTCTGAATGTTGAGCTTTAAGCCAACTTTTTCACCCTTCTCTTTCACTTTCATCAAGAGCCTCTTTAGTTCTTTTTCACTTTCTGTCATAAGGGTGGTGTCATCTGCATATCTGAGATTAACTTGTTATTTCTCCCAGCAATCTTGATTCCAGCTTGTGCTTCATCCAGCCCAGTGTTTCTCATGATGTACTCTGCATATAAGTTAAATAAACACAGTGACAATGTACAACCTTGACGTACTCAATTTTTAATATTCATAACATGACAAATGACTAAGTCTTTTTATGTTGTTATTTTGTTCTGGTTTTGGGTATTGTCACTCTTCATTTTTCTGCATGATATCCTTAGGGATGAACACAAATTACTGACATATTGGGATGACTCAATGAGAACTTTGAGAGTAGAATAGCATAGGAAGGAGTTGTTGGCAGGCAGAGAAGACAGTCATGTTCTTAGATTTATATTGACTGCTGGGGCCCCTGTGAAGTAGGGAACTTTCTCCCTTTGTTTGAGCCACTTTCAAGAGCAGGGCTGAGGTTTCCCAGGGAAGAAGAGTCAAATAGTGTGGCATGTATGGAGAATTCTGTGGGAAGGGAGAAGACATCTTCAGCTACAAACATCTAGAACTGAGACTAGTTTGGCAATAGACGTGGGACAGGAGAGAAGCCAGCATTAACAGTGTTCAGACAGAGAAAAGCCAACAATGTAGATGATCCTGCAGCTACTCCCTTTCTATGGAACAGTCATTCTAGAAGGCATACTCTTAGGGATAAGGGGCAATGTTCTGAGAAGGACTTACTCATCTCCATGTGGGGTTTGATGGTTTCTGTATATATTTGAGAATCTAAAGTAAACTGAAACCCAAGTACATTTTCTAATTTGCACATGGGTTTTGTGGTTGATCATATATGGATAAAGCTTCATTGAGTCTACAGAATTCATGGTCCTGAAGCATTAATTAAATTAAATAAGAAAATATTTATTTATTCAGAAGGTTTTTTGGTACATGGTGGAGAATCAAAGTACTTTGTGTATACAGACTGTTCATGGGGTTATGAATGTGGGTTCTGGAAACACACAAACATGAGTTTGAATGCTGGCTCTGTCATCTCATAATCATGTAATTTGGGGTAAATTTCTAAAATTCTGTTACTTTCTTTGTGTATAATGTTGCAGTTTATGGTACCTGAATTATAAGATCAAACATGATAATACATAGTTCATGGTTCATGATTTATTCAATAACAGGTATATAATAGGGGATGATGCTAAAAGAACATGGGGAGATATTAATTTTGGGTCAGCAAAATCAACTTGAAGGCCATCTTTTGGTGAATGAATATATTTGCCCTTTCCTCTAACAGTATCAAATTTATGTTTTGCTCGTGGAAATTTTTAATATTTTTGCCCACTGAGAACATTCAGAGTGATGACTATGTTGATATGACCCAGATTCACATTGAAATTTCTCTCTAAATACCATTCTTTAGTAATTCTTTGATCATCTTTGTGTTTAACAAAATTGATAAAATAGCTTTCATTGTTTCTTTATAATATAAACCTTTTGGTGTCCTCTGGAGATTGTATTGATAAACTCTCCCTTAAGCATACATCCAAATTAAATGTGAGAACCTGCAGCTAAAAGAAATTGCTTCGAGGCAATGATTCAGTAGCATGAAAAATCAATAGCAGTTTCATTAAGGAAGGAAAAATAGTTTAGACATACACCTACCTGGCTTTCTTCTTACTGAAAGGAAAGAATAATTGTTGATCATGTCTTTCCTTTCAGATATAATGTTCATATCTTAGTAACATGGTTGCTCTATAGTAAGATTGTACACATCTCTTCAAATCTCCTGGGTTTCTTGAATAAATCCAGTTGTTAGGTTTTGAAAAATTGATACTCATTGAAAGCACTGTTTCTTTAATAATGCATTCCATGCTGAACCTACCACAAGTGAGCACTTTACAGCCACCAAAGCCTACTGATATATTGGAATTAGTTAAATTCAGACAGAATTTCTTTCTAAGCAGATGCTTAGTTTCTTCTTCTTTCTCCTCTACTGCTTGTTTGATAGCTGGATGAGGAGATAGGCAGATAGATAAGAGGAGAGATGGATGATGGAAGACAGAAAGGAAGGCAGGAACTTGAACTTCGTGTAGTGGTGAATGTGCTTCCAGCTCTGTGCTTTCCGCCTCTATGACCCTGAGCCACTCACTTACACTCTCTCTGCCTCACTATTATCACCTTTGAAAAAATCATAATAACAGATATATAATATTGACTGTAATATAGTGTTATATTATAGTTTTATGACATTTGATATTGTATCATATATAGCTACTACTATGACTTTATAACACAACTATTAGGAAACTGAAAATGAGTGATGTGAATTGTGATCATTCTGTACCCAATGATAGGTACTTTATAGTTATATAGTTTGAGCTATATGATTAGTAATGTTACTGAAAAGATTAAGAGATAGATAAGATAAATACAGTGAAACTTTTAAGATGCCCTTTGGTACTAGGACAATTCAAGATAATAATTGCACTCTGGCTAGAAGGAACACAAATATGGCTTCTGGGTATGTTAAATGTTGTGCAATAAAATATCCCAAATAAAAAAATAAAAATTAATTAAAAAAATAATAATCCAGAGAGATGATGTGGGGCAGGAGTGGGGAGGAGGGGGTCGGGATTGGGAGTTCTTGTACACTCATGGCTGATTCATGTCAATGTATAGCAAAATGAATACAGTATTGTAAAGCAAAACAAACTAAAAAATAAAAATTAATTTAAAAAAATCCCAAATAGAAGTGTGTGTGTAACTCAGTCGTGCCCGACTCTTTGCAGCCCTCTGGACTGCAGCTTGCCAAGCTCCTCTGTCCACGGGATTTCCTGGGAAAGGATACTAGAGTGGTTGAAGTGCTGGATCTTCTTGACCCAGGGATGGAATCTGGGTCTCCTGCATTGCAGGCAGATTCTTTACCATCTGAGCCACCAGGGACGCCCATATGATATTAGATACTGTATAATATTATGATACTATTATTATGACTTTATGACATAATTTTATTACAAAGACAAAAATGAGTTATGTGAATTGTGGTCAGTGTGTATCTGATGATCTATATTTTATAGTTATATAATATCAGCTATGATTAGTAACATTATTCAAAAGAGGGTAAAGAGGTAGATAAGGTAAATACAGTGAAATTTTTAAGATGCCACTTTGTACTAGAGCAAGTCAAGATAAAAATAATTGTACTTTAGCTAGAAGGAACAAAGATATGACTTCTGGGTTATCTTAGATGGGAGATGGACTGTGCAATAAACTGTCTCAAACAGAAGACGGTTTTATGTGTAGGGTGGGATCTCAGAGAGGTGGAGCGAAACCACCTCCATGCAACAGAGTGACGTACCAGTCTTTTTCAGGACATTTCAGTGTTAAACTACTCCAAGATGAGTTACGAGACTTAAAACAATCTTTTTCAAAGCAAAGTGCAATGGTTAGTTTTTCAGTGTAACAGTGATTCGGGCACTCAGTCAAGAGACAGAGAGATCACTTTATATACATTGCTTTATGTCCTGTATCAGAAGTAAATGTGGGATAGGATGCTGTCTCTCCTGTGTTGCAGTAGGCACCATGAATATGGGAGAGTTTTTCAGTGACTTTACTATAAAATGTTGTTTCAGACTCTCAAGAGTTTAGCACAACCAATCTTAATTTATCACATTTTTCTCAAGACCTATGGGATTCACTCAGTAATAACTAAGCATAACTGTTAACATTTACCACTTTTCTTAACAGTAAGGCACCGTTCCAATTGCTTTGTATGCATTTTTAATATTCTTTTGTGGCTGGTGATATCAGTATTTTGATTTTTTTTCAAACTGGAGACTGAGGTGCAGAAAGGTTAGATACTCAACCCCAGGTCACACAGCAAGTCAGTAGTGGAGCAGGGATTCAAACCTACTCTGATTTCAGAGCCTGGATCCTAAACTAATGCCTTATAAGTGCCTAATATTTTCAGATGGTTATAATAATATCTACAGTTAAATATAGCCCCCCTCCCCCCAAAAAAGACATCTCTGCTCAGCATGACCCTTCTTTTCCAGGTTTGTAGGTTTGTGTCAAGTGTGTGAACGTGAAGCACATTTAATAATGATTGCAGGAGTAACCCATCATTCCTTTCCCTTCTGGGGAAACAGAGACAAAGAGCCATTCTTCCTTTGCCTATACTTGTTTAATTGCTTTCTTTTTGATCTAAATTTTGCTAAAGGGAAGAAGGAGAACAGAAACTGCAGGATTTTTAGTTTTCAATCTACTTCTAAGCACAGAAAGAAAAGTGCTAGAAAGCATATTTCAGTGTGCTTGTTAGATGTAAGGTTGTTTTAATTGTCTGTGGTTGTCTTTGATTGGATAGGAAGAGCATGTTCTAGCCTCTACCCATGATGGACAATGAGAATATCAGGTTCAGATTGAACTTTGTGGCCTTGAAAGGATTTTGTGGCTACAAGTAGCAAGTGTAGTAAGAAAGGTGCTGTTTATGGAGGAGCTACCACACCAGAAAGACTAGTTAAGATGTGTTTTCTCATTCCTTACAACAATGTCAAGAAGACATGGTTATCTATCTTATAGCTGAGAAGAGCCAGGCATCAAGAAGTTCAGAAATTTGCTCCAAGTCACAGAGCTCATGAGCAATAGAGCTCAGCTATGAACTTGGATCTCTGGAACTCCTACCCACTTCCCGCCTGTCATAGTGTCTTTTATAGTAGTCCAAGCCAGTGATATATAAAATGGTTTGTCCCCATTGCTTCTCACTGGACATGAAGAGCAGCTTCCAGCAACTGTGGTTTTTCTTGAGTCTGTCACCTCTCCTTGCCTCCCTTTTGATCCAGGTAGTTCAGCTATGTTGGAGCCGCATCTGGCCACAGCATTCAGCCATGCTGCGCACTCATAGTAGCTATGCAGATGGCCAGCAGCATTTAGTACTTTATAGTGGGGAAGGACCTGAATTCTGATCCTGGTGGCCATGAATCAGTGGTTTCATTCTCCAGTGATGGCATTGCACTTCTTTGAATTAGAGCTCAGGGCTCCTAATTAAATGGATAATTAGTGTTATCCAGCCTGTTATAGTCAACATTATTATGAGGTTCTCAAAATACATTTTGTAGAAATAACTAGAAAAATAGTACTGAAAATTGAGGCTGGTAGCCGCAATCTCATACAAGAAGCAATTTGGATAAACCATCAATTAGTTGTGTGAGGAACATTTCAAATATACTTTGACTTTTTCCAGATGATGAAAGTACCCATTCTCAAATTTTGGAGCAGAACTTTTGAATTTACATGAACTCTGTAGGATGGTAGTATTATCATTCCCCACTTTATTCCTATTCTTCTAGTTCTTCTTAGTAAATGGACATATATTTGCTGCTACAGTGTTTTTAGATATTCTTTAGCTTATGGAGATAGCATATGTTATTGGGTTCTTTCATGTGGGAATGACAAAGGCTGATGGATGTCTGGTTTTGTCTATGGCCTCCCAAAGCCAGCTCTTGTCTAATTGAGTCAGTGAGTCAGCTTCCATTTATTGAGCTCTCAGCTGGGAGTAGGGTAGAACTAGGCATTTTAACCAGAATTGAGCATTGCTCAGTACTTAAGTAGCATGAGCCTCCAGACTCTGGCTAGCCTAATGGACTCTCCACTGTGTCTCTACTATTGAACAGTGATTACTATACAGATTGGGGCATATTTGGTTTCAGTTCAGTCTGTTCCCACAGATGAGGCCTAAGTATGATCACATCATATAAATTTTTTAAGGTGCGGCATCTGTGTAACCTGAGCCATAAGTAAAAGTTGGTCCTCCGTCTGTTCTGTCACCCTGGAGGACTCTTTGTTTTCCAAAGGAAATAGTCCATCTTGTGAACTGACATCATTAGAGTCATAAAAATTCAAATGTGCCTTGAGTGATTTCTTTACTTTGGCATAAAGTCTCAAGTACAATATCCAAAAGCTTAACATCCTCTCACTGAAATACAGTGGTTTAGGTTTGGGTGGAAGAAATTTCTGGAACACTAATTGTAATTTCAAAGCAGTGTTACCAGTTGTAGTCTGCAGACTCGAATCTGTACGCCATTCATCTTTATGGACTCTGAAGAAAATTTTTTTCAATTGTAAAATTAGTTTGATTATAAATATTTTTAGTCACAGATTACTTGGAAAATGAAACAGAGCACAGAGATTATTCTCCCATAATCTCTTTAATTTGAATGTGAAGAACTCTGGGTCTAGAAACAAAATCTACTTGTTGAATGTCACACCACAACCTAAGTCACCTGATTTCTGGAGTAACCTTTCTGTTACATCGTGTCCCACTCACATAATCTTATTTTAGAAAAGAATCAAAGTCTGGGTCTCTTTCACGTACATTTCTCCACTCTCCTTCAGCAAATTGGAAATAGAAAAGTAAAGAGGAGCTAAATCCATCTCCCCTTTCCTCTGTTTGAATTACTTGCTAAATATAGTCATTACATTCTATCTATTCTTATCTTTGTCTGCATAAGACCTGTTCATTGAGCTTGTCCTTATGTTTCCTAAATGTGTGTAGTAAAGACATTGGGGGAGAGTGTAACAAGGGACAGCATCCCTGAAGTTATAGGTCTCATAGCGTAGACCCTTGCTAAAGTATTTATAACTTGCACTCCTTGTAGTGAAGTATAATGACAGAAAGTGTCTGAGGCTTTTCTTTCTTCTCTGTGATAGGTCTGAATTTGAACGGCTGGGACAAGACGAGGAACCTGGCCTCTAGTGATTTTCCAGAAGTGCTATGTTAAATTGGCTGTCCCACTTAAGGAAATTATCTAGTCTCAGCCAATGGAGTTCAAAGGAATGTTAGTTTCTTCAAATTGATCTCTTCCCTTTCTTAGTATATATACTGTCCTTGTCTGGCCTGGGCGAATAAAAGCAGACAGCTCCTTTTTAACACCCGGAGGCCTGAGGCGTGAGTGTGGTGAGTTTAGTGCTGGCAAGACTTAACATTCTCCTGGTGGAGGCATTTTTACCTCAGGTCTTCCTCGTTAAATACTCTATTTAGAACTCCTTTCAAAAGTAGCTTTAAGTCCTGTAAAGGACTTTAAAGAAGTGCTTCCCAAGCCCCAAAGCAAAACTATTTCCCAAATGATGAATTCCTTAAAAATGCATGTGATTTAGGATAGCCTAGTAAATAATTGGCAATTCAATAGCTTTAGTCCTTTTTCCTCTCTGGAAACCCTTGACTAAAGATGGCACTCAGATAAAACCACCATAAAAGAAATAGTTGCTTAAAATAGTAATACCATGGAGTATATTCTTCCCTCTACCTCAGTGGATTCTTGATTATTTCCTGGTAATTAGCCCTAATCTCCTGCAGGACCAAAGGAGGTAATTCTCTTGCAGGGCTCCCCTTCCCTTTCTTATCTACATTTATTTTAACCTTAAGCAATCTGCTTTTTATGAGCCTGGCTTGCTACATTCTGATGACCCAGATCAAGTTATGTTAATGATTTTTTATCCTGTCATTTTTTTTCTCCTAAGAATGCTTACCTCCCAATAGATTTATTCTAAATTTGCAGCATCTTAATTCAGAGGACTCCATCTATGATTGTGACAGCAGGTGTGTCCAAGTAGAAGTTCACGAAATATTTCATTCTGGGACTGACAAAGAATATCATATTGACAGTCATCTCACTTTGCTAATGTGCATAACTTTTATACATAGCAGAAACTGGATTTTATTTCTCTTGTGAGGTCACATAGGCCAGGTAAGAGTACTAAGCTAGGGAAGGTGGAAAGCACAGTTTGATAATGAAGAAGGTAAAATGTTTGGGATTTGTTTCATATGTTACTAATACCTGACAGTACTGTCTTAAGGACTAGATGGCAATTTCAATTTGGCATTTCCTTGGTTTTCTAGCTGTTTAAGATTTTTTCGCGTTTTCATAACTATGGAATTAATTAGCATGTTAATAGAAAATCATTAGATAATGGAATTCATAAAGGCTCTGTTTTTGCAAACCATTATTTACAAAACAGAGCACTGTGCTTGTAGTCAGCAGAGCATTGGGCCAAACTGAACCCTGTCTCTAGACTATGAGGACTTAAATATCCCTTATCTTTCTGATTGGCTGTCACTTTGCACAGGAATGGATATTTTACTTAGAAGCTTCCTGAGTTGTAAATCTTCTTTGGAGAAATTGGAGCCTGGGTTTGCTTCTGTGTTTTATAATATTCGTTTCTTTTCAGTTTTTATTACCTAATGTCAGGTATGCTTTCATACATTTTAGCAAAGGAATAAAAGGCCCCAGTGTTGTCCACAACATTTTTTAAAATTGAACTATAGTTGATTTATAATGCTGTGTTAATTTCTGCTGTAAAGCAAAGTGATTCAGTTACACACACACACATACACACAAACCCCACCACACCCACACACATACATGCATACATTTTTTTTTTTTTTTTGGATTCTTTTCCTTTATGGTCTATCAGAAGACACTGAACTAGTTCTCTGTACTATACAGTAGTACCTTGTTTTCTGCAATATATTTTTTTAATTTCTCCTTCACCGCTTGACTTCTAGGTTCTCAGAAACCTGCTTCCCACCTCTGATGGAACTGAGCGACCAAGCCCAGTGTGACTGTGTCTGGCATGGCATCAGTTTTTCCTTAATTCCCATTGGCTGCCTGGTCTACTGTGTGAACTCAGAGTAGATGGCTACTGCAGCCATTCTCAGACCAGAAGGATTGATGCTACAAAGTGTTATAATGTGTCATATAGTTATATATCATAAGTTTAACCTCCTTTCCCCCCATCTGATTCTACGGGGATCATGCCCTTCCTACTCCCTCCTCCCCATAATCAGTGTCTCTAGGTAGGAATCTTGTGAATTCCAGCTTTCTTAAGGTATCGGAAAGGAAAAGGGAAGTGTATCTAACAAGTTACATTATTTTGAAGGGGAATATCACTTATTTGGCCATGATGTAATTTCCAATGGATAATCTTTTCAGCCTATCAACCAGAAATTATACTTTAAAAAATGTAATAGGCTTCCTTATCTCTATATGTTTCCATTTTCAGTTTCTCCAGTCAGCTGGAAATAAAGAGATGAGATGTACATTCTGTTTGCTATACTTGATTGATGAACTGTTGTTTGCCACATTTAACTTTTAATGTAGATAACCTTGACAGAATTATATACTTTTCTAAAGTAAAACTGTGTAGTATGCTCTTTTCCGTGACTAGTCTCTATTTTTATCAAGCTAGCCATAGCCCACTTTTGCAGTAAAATAACAAAGCCAAACTTCTAATCCCTTTATTTGCACATCAGAGAACATTGCTGCCCTATAACATTTCTTTCACCCCAATTGCCCTTCCTCTCTATGTTCATGTGAGCCTGTGGTTGTTTTCCAGTATTTTTTTATTGGAGTAAAAAAGCACATACCATAAAATTTAACATTTTAACCAGTTTAAACTGTGTAGTTCAGTGTAGTTGCATATATTCACATTGTTGTGCAACAGATCTCCAGATCTTTTCATTTGTGACAGTGAAGTTCTTTACCCATTAAACAGTAACCCCCCAACCTCTTCCTCTTAACCCTTGGCAACCTACCTCTGTTTCTATGATTTTCACTACTTTAGTTATTTTGTATGAGTGAAATCACACAGTATTTATTTTTGTGACTGGCTTTTTTGCTTAGAAAATGTCTGCAAAATTTATCCATGTTATAGCATATGATAAGATTTCCTTCTTATATGACTGTATAATACTCTATTATGTTTATATAGCACATGTTCTTTATCCATTCATCTATTGATGGACATTTGGGTTGCTTTCAACTCTTGACTGTTGTGAATAAAGCTATGATAAACGTGGATATGCAGGTATTCTATGGATGTGTAATCTCAAAAATCACACAATGATCTCTGTTCATTTCCAAGACAAACTATCCAATATTACAGTAATCCCAATCTCTGCTCTGACCAGTAATGCTGAAGGGTCTGAAGTTGAATGGTTCTATGAAGACCTATAAGATCTTCTAGAACTAATATCAAAAAAAAGGTATCCTTTTCATTATAGGGCACTGGAACGCAAATATAAGAAGTCAAGAGATATCTGGAGTATCAGGCAAATTTGGCCTTGGAGTACAAAAAAAAAGGAGGTCAAAGGCAAACAGCTTTGCCAAGAGACTGCATTGCTCATAGCAAACACCCTTTTCCAACAACACAAGAGAAAATTCTATGCATGGACATCACCAGATAGTCAACACCAAAATCAGATTGCTTATATTCTTTGTAGCCAAAGATGGAGAAGCTCTATACAGTCAGCAAAAAACAAGACTGGGAGCTGACTGTAGCTCAGTTTTGCTAAATTCAGACTTAGGTTGAAGAAAGTAGAGGAAACCACTAGACCATTGAGGTATGACCTAAATCAAACCTATTATGATTATGCAGTGGAAGTGAGAAATATATTCAAGGGATTAGATCTGATAGACAGAGTACCTGAAGAACTATGGACAGACGTATGTGACATTGTACAGGAGGCAGTGATCAAGACCATCCCCAAGAAAAAGAAATGCAAACAGGCAAAATGGTTGTATGAGAAGGCCTTAAAAATAACTGAGAAAAAGAGAGAAAGTAAAGACAAAGGAGAAAAGGAAAGATATACCCATTTGAATGCAGAGTCCCAAAGAATAGCAAGGAGATATAAGAAAGCCTTCCTAGTGATCAGTGCAAAGAAATAGAGGAAAACAATAGAACAGGAAAGACCAGAGATCTCTTCAAGAAACTTAGAGATATCAAGGGAAAATTTCATGCAAAAATGGGCACAATAAAGGACAGAAATTGTATGGACCTAACAGAAGCAGAAGATATTAAGAAGAAGTGGCAAGAATACACAGAAGAACTGTACAAAAAAGATCTTCATGACCCAGATAATCACCATGGAGTGATCACTCACCTAGAGCCAGACATCCTGGGATGTGAAAAGTCAAGTGGGCCTTAGGAAGCATAACTATGAACAAAGCTAGTGGAGGTGATGGAATTCTAGTTGAGCTATTTCAAATCCTAAAAGATGATGCTGTGAAAGTGCTGCACTCAATATGCTAGCAAATCTAGGAAACTCAGCAATAGCCACAGGACTGGAAAAGGTCAGTTTTCATTCCAATCCTAAAGAGAGGCAATGCCAAAGAATGCTCAAACTTCTGCACAATTGCACTCATCTCACACGCTAGTAAAGTAATGCTCAAAATTCTCCAAGCCAGGCTTCAACAGTATATGAACTGTGAACTTCCAGATGTTCAAGCTGGTTTTAGAAAAGGCAGAGGAGCCAGAAATCAAATTGCCAACATCTGTTGGATCATTGAAGAAGCAAGAGAGTTCCGGAAGAACATCTACTTCTGTTTTCTTGACTATGCCAAAGCCTTTGACTGTGTTGTTCACAACAAACTGGATAATTTTGAAAGAGATGGGAATACCAGACCACCTTACCTGGCTCCTAAGAAACCTGTATGCAGGTCAGGAAGCAACAGTTAGAACTGGAAAGAGAACAACAGACTGGTTGCAAATTGGGAAAGAAGTACGTCAAGGCTGTATATTGTCACTTTGCTTATTTAACTCATATGCAGAATGCATCATGCAAAATGCCAGGCTGCATGAAGCACAAGCTGGAATCAAGATTGCTAGGAGAAATATCAATAACCTCAGCCACACAGATGACAACTCCTTTATGACAGAAAGTGTAGAGAACTAAAGAGCCTCTTGTTGAAAGTGAAAGAGGAGAGTGAAAAAGTTGGCTTAAAACTCAACATTCAGAAAACTAAGATCATGGCATCTGGTCCCATCACTTCATAGCAAATAGATGGGGAAACAATAGAAACAGTGACAGACTATTTTTTTGGACTCCAAAATCACTGAAAATGGTGACTGAGGCCATGAAATTAAAAGATGCTTTCTCCTTGGAAGAAAAGCAATGACCAACCTAGATAGCATATTAGAAAGCAGAGACATTACTTTGCCAACAAAGTTCTGTCTAGTCAAAGCTTAGTCATGTATGGATGTGAGACTTGGACTATAAAGAAAGCTACGAGCTGAAGAATTGATGATTTTGAACTGTGGTGTTAGAGAAGATTCTTGAGAGACCCTTGGACTGCAAGAAGATCCAACCACTCAATGCTAAAGGAAATCAGTCCTGAATATTCATTGGAAGGACTGATGCTGAAGCTGAAACTCTGATACTTTGGCCACCTGATGCGAAGAACTGACTCTTTGGAAAAGATCTTGATGCTGGGAATGATTGAAGGTGTGAGGAGACAGATATGACAGAGGATGAGATGGTTGAATGGCCTCATTGACTCAAAGGACATGAGTTTGAGTAAACTCTGGGAGTTGGTGATGGACAGGGAAGACTTGTGTGCTATAGTCCATGGGCTTGCAAAGAGTTGGACACAACTGAGTGACTGAACTGAACTGATCCAGTTATCTGTTCAAGTTCCTGCTTTGAGTTCCTTTGTATGTATATCAAGGAGTGGGATTACTGTATCATATAGTAAATCTTTTTAAAATTTTTTGAGGAACTCCCATACTCTTTTCCATGATGGCTGCTTTGCTTTACATTCCCATCAACAGTACACAAAGGTTACATCTTCTCCACATCCTAGCCAATATTTGTTATTTTTTGTTCTTCTGGTAGTATCCATCCTGATGGGTGTAAGCTGGTATCTCAGTGTAGTTTGGGTTTGAATTTCTTTTATGATTTGTGTGTTGAGATCTTTTCATATGCTTGTTGGTAATTCATATATAATTTTTTTAAGAATTATCTATTCAAATTATTCCCCTTTTTCTAAATTAAGTCAAATTTTTTGTTGTGGAATTGCAGAAGTTCCTTTTATACTACCTTTTATCAGATATACAATTTATAAATGCCTTTAGCTTTTCTGTAGATTGGTTGCCATTTCACTCTATTGTTTCCTTTGTTGCACAGAAATTTTAAAGCTTTGATGTAGTGCCATTTGTCAGTTTTTGATTTTTTTTTTGCCTGTGCTTTTGATGGCATATCCAAGAAATAATTGTCAAATCTAATGTTCTGAGACTTTCCTTCTGTGTTTTCTTCTTAGCAGTTTTATAATTTTAGTGCTTGCATTTAGGTCTTCAATTTTTAATTAAGCTTAGTATATGGTTTAAGGTAAGGGTACAAGTTCATTTTTGCACGTGGATATCCAGCTTTCCCAACGCCGTTTTTTGAAGAGACAATCCTTTCTCCATTGCAGAGTCTTGGCTTGTGGAAAATCATCTGAATATATATGCAAGAGGTTGTTTCTGGGCTCTCGATTCTGTTCCATTGATCTATGGATTTGTCTTTATGGCAGTTTCATATTGTCTTAATTACTGCTGCTTTTTGTACTATGTCTCCAGCTTTGTTGTTTTTCAAGATTGTTTTTTCTGTTTCAGGTCCCTTGAGACTTGTATAGATTTTAGGATTTTTTTATATTTATATAAAAAAAAGTCATTACGATTTTCTTTTTTTTTTCTTTTATTTTTTTTTATTTTTTTGCTTTACAATACTGTATTTGTTTTGCTACACATCGACATGGATCAGCCACGAGTGTACATGAACTCCAAATCCCGACCCCCACCTCCCCCCTCCCGCCCCACACCCTCTCTCTGGATTATCCCCGTGCATCAGTCCCAAGCATCCTGCATCCTGCATCAAACCTGGACTGGTGATTCGTTTCACTTATGATATCACACATGTTACACTGCCACTCTGCCAACCCATCCCACCCTCTCCCTCTCCCACAGAGTCCAAAAGGCCGTTCTATACATCTGTGTCTCTTTTGCTGTCTTGCGTACAGGTTTATCATTACCATCATTCTAAATTCCATATATATGTGTAAGTATACTGTATTGGTGTTTTTCTTTCTGGCTTACTTCACTCTGTATAATCGGCTCCAGCGTCATCCACCTCATTAGAACTGATTCAAATGTATTCTTTTTAATAGCTGAGTAATACTCCATTGTGTATATGTACCACAGCTTTCTTATCCATTCATCTGCTGATGGACATCTAGGTTGCTTCCATGTCCTGGCTATTATAAACAGTGCCGCAATGAACATTGGGGTACACGTGTCTCTTTCAATTCTGGTTTCCTTGGTGTGTATGCCCAGCAGTGGGATCGCTGGATCATAAGGCAGTTCTATTTGCAATTTTTTAAGGAATCTCCACACTGTTCTCCATAGTGGCTGTACTAATTTGCATTCCCACCAACAGTGTAAGAGGGTTCCCTTTTCTCCACACCCTCTCCAGCATTTATTGCTTGTTGACTTTTGGATCGCAGCCATTCTGACTGGTGTGAAATGGTACCTCATTGTGGTTTTGATTTGCATTTCTCTGATAATGAGTGATGTTGAGCATCTTTTCATGTGTTTGTTAGCCATTCGTATGTCTTCTTTGGAGAAATGTCTATTTAGTTCTTTGGCCCATTTTTTGATTGGGTCATTTATTTTTCTGGAGTTGAGCTGCATAAGCTGCTTATATATTTTTGAGATTAGTTGTTTGTCAGTTGCTTCATTTGCTATTATTTTCTCCCATTCAGAAGGCTGTCTTTTCACCTTGCTTATAGTTTCCTTTGTTGTGCAGAAGCTTTTAATTTTAATTAGATCCCATTTGTTTATTTTTGCTTTTATTTCCAGTATTCTGGGAGGTGGATCATAGAGGATCCTAGGGATTGCATTGAATCTGTAGATCCTTTGGGTAGTATGGACATTTTAACAACATTAAGTCTTCCAATCCATGTGTATGGGATATCTTTGATTTATTTGTACCATTCTTGAGTTCTTTGAACAATGTTTCATAGTGTACATGTTTTACACCTCCTTGTTTAGGAGTGAGACCCCCTTTTTTAGGGGTTTATGTTTCTAAATACTTTATCATACTTAATATGTCCTATCAGTTCAGTTGCTCAGTTGTTTCCAACTCTTTGCAAAGCCATGGACTTCAGCATGCCAGGCTTCCCTGTCCATCACCATCTCCCGGAGCTTCTCAAACTCATGTTCACTGAGTTGGTGATGCCAGCCAACCTTCTCATTCTCTGTTGACCTTTTCTGCTCCTGCTTTCAATCTTTCCCAGCACCAGGGTCTTTTCCAATGAGTCTGCTCTTCTCATCAGGTGGCCAAAGTATTGGAGCTTTAGCATCAGTCCTTCCAGTGAACATTCAGGGTTGGTTTCCTTTAATTGACTAGTTTGATCTTGAAGTCCAAGGGACTCCCAAGGAATCTTCTTCAAGACCACAATTCAAAAGCATCAATTATTTGGTGTTCAACCTTCTTTATGGTCCAACTCTTACATCCATACATGACTACTAGAAAAACCATAGGTTTGACTATATGGACATTTGTCAGCAAAGTAATGTCTCTGTTTTTTATTATGCCATCTAGGCTTGTCATAGCTTTTCATCCAAGGAGCAAGCACCTTTTAATTTCATGGCTGTAGTCAACATCTGCAGTGATTTTGGAGCCCAAGGAAATAAAGTCTCTCACTGTTTCCGTTGTTTCCCCATCTTTTTGCCATGAAGTGATGGGATTGGATGCCATGATCTTCGTTTTTTGAATGTTGAGCTTGAAGCTAGCCGCTAGCCTTTCCACTTTGGTTCAAAGTTATCTTTATAAAATGCACACTGCTTCTAAAACTTTCCTTTAGAAATTCTCTACCAGTTTTAGTATAAAACTTGAATTCTTCTGTATACCAATATGTACAATATTATACTCCTATATTATGTCTTCTGCCTCAGCTTTATGGTCTGTCTTCCATCATATTTGTGCAGTATGCAAGTCTTTGTCCTTCTGGAAAAATAAAGTTCTCCTTGTTTTTTTTTAATCCGCCCTTTCTCCCTCTGTTTCTTCTCTCGTCTACCCCCTTCTCCTTCATTCTCTCCTGTTTTTCTCCTTCATTCCAATTTCTGACTTTCTTATCACCATATCCTCTAATTTCTTATCACTATACCAGGGGCTTCCCTGGTGGCTCAGATGGTAAAGTGTCTGCCTGCAATGTGGGAGACTGAGTTTGATCCCTGGGTCAGGAAGATCCCCTGGAGAAGGAAATGGCAACCCACTCCAGTACTCTTGCCTGGAAAATGCTATGGATGGAGGAGTCGAAGAATTGATGCTTTTGAACCATGGTGTTGGAGAAGACTCTTGAGAGTCCGTTGGACTGCAAGAAGATCCAACCAGTCCTTCCTAAAGGAATTCAGTCCTGAGTGTTTACTCGAAGGACTGATGTTGAAGCTGAAACTCCAATACTTTGGCCACCTGATGAGAAGAGCTGACTCATTTGAAAAGACGCTGATGCTGGGAAAGATTGAAGGCAGAAGGAAAGAGGATGACAGAGGAGGAGATAGTTGGTTGGCATCACCAACTCAATGGACATGAGTCTGAATAAACTCTCGAAGTTGGTGATGGACAGGGAAGCCTGGTGTGCTGCAGTCCATAGGGTTGCAAAGAGTTAGACATGACTGAGCTACTTCCCTTTTTTTCTATCACTACATAGTTAACTCATTTTAATCTTTTGCTACCAGCTAAATCTTTTACTACCTGCTATATGAACTTTGCCCTCACCACCTACCTCGCACACATACACACTCGGTGAGAACAGGCTAACTGTAGTAGGACATTCAGGCATGCTGATTTCCAGGGGAAATTGTCTTTTCGCTGTTATGTTGCCTAAGACAAGGTTTGAGTTTCAGGCAAATTGACTTCTGGAATGCTAACAAGTAGATTTTCTCCTGCTGCTGCTTACTAGACTGAACATCTTTTGACATTTAGATAATGGTATGGGATCTCCACTAAATGATTGGCTTCAGGGATGGAGCACTTGTTCAAAGTGCAGAACAGATAAAGCCACCTCTATCTGTATAAGTCTCAAAGGGCTTAAGACTGTCAAACTGCAGGGCATTTAATTAGCATTTCTGAGCAGTGAGTGTTGCCTTCTGAGAAGGGGTGACTTGAAGTGGAGATTTTTCAGATCAGTTTTGGACAACAGTTATTTCAAAACAATTGTTTCTCAAGGTGTGGTCAAATTAAAGTCCTTTTGATAGTCTGTCAGGCCACACTGGATTATATCCATTCTTTTCATTTGCATCCTCTCCAAGACTGAAGATCAGGAGGGAGGGAGGTGGGAGAAAGAGAGGCATTTTGTATACATACATATATTTTCTTCTAAAAGTCAGCCTCAATCTGATTTTTTACTACTTTGTATATAGTCATATAGCTTTTAGTATTTTGAGAGCATTTGTATAGCATTGTTTTTTTCTTTTTCCATTTTAATTCACTGCATTCTACTTTTGACATTATCTTAAATCAATTTACAATCATATATTAACAACAGTATATGATTATATCCCTGGTATAACTCAAAGATTATATATTTAATGGTCTAGGTTTGAAGAGGCATTCCTGATTTGGAAATCACTTATTTTTGTTAGTGATTTAAAGAGAATATAACTATATTTTACCTATAGATGTATAGCCCCAGCATTCATAATTGAGTGGTACGCATCTTATTTCATTTTGAGGAAGTCTAATATTAAAAGATCCATTCAGGGGAAAAAAACAACAACAGCAAATATTTTTAAAAGGAAAGTCATAAAATAAGTTTATTGCAGATTTTGAGGAGCCCAACTCAAATAAATCTACAAAGTGGGTTGATGGAAGAGTTATAAAACATAATGCATACAAAAAGGAAAAAAGCTGTGGAAAAAATCACACTTCTCTTTTTTTCCCTTTATTTTAATTATAAAAAATCATGGAAATTGTTCTTAAACATGAGTGAGCTAAAAAATATTACCAGAGTATTAGTTACTAGAGAAACAGAAATGAAATTTGGAGTTGAGATTTATCATCTTCTCACTTAAATTTGTACTCCTGCTGTACTGTAAATGTAATAACCATCAACATGAAAAATGTAACAGATTGATAATACCATTGAGTTTTAATTAAACCGCTGAAATGAAGAGGACCCAGATGGATAACTGGGAAATGTAGTTATCCTTTATGAAATGTGCTGGATTGCCCGTTTGTTCTGTTTCTTATAAATTAATGCTCTGCCAAAAACAGTGCCCCATCAGAAGATTTACTAAAAATTAATCATTTCAGTTTATAAAACAGATGGTTGCTTTAGTTTATTCAATTTGGATTTGAAACACTTATCACTGTAAATCAGCGGTTGTTCACTTTCCTGATCTCTTCCTGATCTGACTTCCCATTTCTGTGCTTTCTACCTAAATAGATCAGTACTGTATCCTTTTTTTTCTGCAGGATCATTGGTCTAATCTCTTTGCTTCAGAATGTCAGGTGTCTGCATCTAATTTTTAGTAAGTTTTATGTTCTCTGATATTTTTCAGCTAAGAAAAGAAAAAGAAATGGCAGCGTAAGAAGCCACTCAGTTGGAAAGTTTTCATCACTCCTTCAGAAAATAGCGACAGCTGACATCAGTTCAGTGAAGACATGACGAACTGGTGTTTTTCTTATTAGCTTGATGTAAGGCTGAGCTGGCTACTTAGGATTCAGGAGTTAAGGTTTTCAGATATATTTAGGAGATGGTTACTGGCGTCCCCATGGCAGACTGCTGCTGATCTGTTTGTGTGTAAGAATACTGGGTCTCCCCTGTTCAGGAGTTGCATGCCAGGAAATGGGTGTAAACATGTGCAATTTCCAGTTCCTGGCTCCCCAGTATCACATGACCATCTGAAGATGACCTTTATCTAGCAGCAGAATTGGACTTAAATGTTGAATTAGAAACATAACATTTTCATGAGAGCTATAGAGAAATGAGACAGACGTTTTAATCACGGAGCAGTTCTGTTTGTTTTTATCTTAGGGTTAACTGTTTAGGGCATCAAAGTTCTCTGTTTGCAAAGGAAAATCTAATATTTGTTGTTGGTGCCCGTTATGCTTGGCTCTGTGAGGACAAGGTTTCTAAGGGAGGTATCAGAGAGGAAAGTGACTCTGAGATGTGTCTCTCATCTCAGAGTACCTATACCCTAAATGGAGAGATGGCAAAACAAATAAGTAATAAATTGTTATATAAATGAATCCACTTGGATGCTCTAAGAATGCAAGGGCAGGAAGGATCAGTATGAGTTGCATATCAATACAGGACAAAATTGGAACATTCATTTGTAATGGATGAGTGGTATTTGGAAATGGAAGAGAAGATGAATTTAGCTAATGAGATTAGCATAATCAGAGGCTTAGGGGAGAATGATTGTGACATGACAGGGAATATTAAAGTATTTGAGAAGAATGGTTCATCTTAAGGAATAAGGATGGCTGTAAAGGACAGACAGACATTAAAGGGGCTTTAAGGCTATATGACAGAGGTTTGATTTCTTATGACAGGCCACACAAAACCATTGTTGGTTCTTGAAAACTGAAAGTAATCTGAGAGGACAGTGATGAATCTAGAAGTGCTACTCACCTAGACAACTCCTGCAGTCATACAGGCTGATCAAAGTATTTGAGGCGTGAATAGTGATGAAGTGTTAGTTGCTAAGTCATGCCCTGCTCTTTGTGACCCCATGGGCTGTAGCCTGCCAGGCTCCTCTGTCCAAGGGATTCTCCAGACAGGAATACCAGAGTGGATAGCCATTCCCTTCTCCAGGGAATCTTCCTGACCCAGGGATCGAAGCCAGGTCTCCTGAATTGCAGGCAGATTTTTTACCATCTGAACCAACAGGAAATCACCCCTCCCAGCCCACTCCCACTCCCCCAAAATGAAAGAATATATTAATTTTAGAAAATGAGGAATCCAAGATGCCAAGGTGGTCTTTGTAAAGACCAGCATCTATTTCTCCTCAGGAGGCCACCCAGTCTCTGTTAGCTGAGACCTCATGCTCCTTAAGTCCTGCTCAAGCTGGTTCAATACATTAGCACATTCCCTAGGGTAGAGTGATTTGTCTAGCCTTAAATATTTAACTCAATGTGGGACAATAAGAGTGCTTTCCCAGGTTTTTTTTGTTTTTTTTTTTTTTTTTTTCTGATTATCCTACTTAGACAAAATCCTATTTTCCCTCTGGTCACAAAGCCATAAAGATACAAAATCAGATCTGCCTGATACTATCCTTACAGCTTTGTGGGAGAGCAACCTGAGAAAGTGATGTCAATGTAGGAAGATGGAATGAGAAGATGAGTGATTAAAGAGTTGAAGGGAAGTGTGTGTGTGTGTGTGTGTGTGTGTGTGTGTGTGTGTGCATGCACATGTTCATGAATATACTAGTGCAGTCTTAGGAATATACATTTAAAGAAAAACATTGAAATGCCATTGATTTCTGATGTTGTGTCAGTTTCAGGTGCTTACAGCCTCATATTGCAGATGAGGAAATCATTGCTCAGAAAACCAAGCAATTTAGTCGAGGCTAAATAGCTACTAATCTGGTAGATTGAGAATTAAAACCTAAGTTTAATTCCAAACCGTCACTTTTTTTTTTCTTTATGAGACCGCCTGTTTTTATGGTGGTAGAGGGTCTGTTCAAACTAAATACATATTAGTTGCATTGTCCTCATGTTTCTTTTATGCTTCTAGGGTATATTCTCAGCAAACACAACCACTGTAGTTCTGCTCTTTGCTGTAGGAAGGTGATATTTTCTTCTCACGTCCATGTGACTCTCACTAGAATGAAACATGGAGAGCTTTTCTGTCTAGAAAAAGTGTCACAAAGAGTATTGAGTCAAATGTTAGCCAATAAAAATCTATCATTCATATTATAATCTGTAGTAATAAAATAATAAAAATGTGGAATGTGATGTTGCCAAAGAAAAAGCAGCAAAATTAAACTAGGACTAGCTTTTAATATATAACACTTATAATATATAGGCTAAAAGGAGTAAAAGGTTTTTTCTAGATGGGGAAACAGTAGCGGAATTTTCTAATGACATTGGAGGAGCTTTTCAAATTATTTAATATAGACAGTAGTAACTGATATTTTCTCTATTAAATTTAACATAGATTTAATAGATCTAATATTTTTAAAAATTACATTTAATGTAGAGAGTACTTGTTCTGATATCTATTTCAATTACATTTGTAATTTTTTTCTCAGCATAGTAATATCCCATTCATGTCTCTTTGGTATAATTTTCTAAAGTTCTGGCACCAGAAATAATACACTTATTAGTGATTATTTACCTGAACCGTAAGCTCATTAATCCATGTTTAGCTCATTATGGAGATCAAAGTGAGATAGAAGGGTAAAGAGAAAGTTATAAAGTTATTTTCCTAAAGAAAATTTACTGAAAATTAGAAGATAGATAGAAATTGAAGAAATATATACTTAGTTATGGGAATGAAACTGAATATTGATTTCTTGAGGTGAAATTACTTGAGTCAGACTGGAAGACATAGAAACCGTGAAAATACAAAGTGAATTCTTTAAGATGGTAAGGAAGCAAGAGGGAGCAGAAGTTTCCCTTTCTGGCCACCAGGGGGTGGTGCTGTGCCAAAGAAGCTTGGAGGGCACCATATGCAGTAGGGCTAACTGGTGAGGTTTTAAGAAGAAAAAAGTAATACTTGTAAATCTGGTTTCTATCACTCAGGGGGTATCTTAATATCAGACTTTATTCAGGGGGTAATTACTTCATTTATAGATTGCCTGTTTTGTTTCTATTTAGCGCTTGACTATTTAATTGTTTTTAATGCATTGTGTTTTTTAAATGACAGACTTTTTTTTCTATGACTTTTTAAAAAAATGAAGTATAGTTGACTTACAATGCTATGTTAGCTTGAGATGTATAACACAGTGATTCGGGTATATGTATTTATATTAATCTATATATTTTAAGGATTTTTTTCCCTTGTAGATTATTACAAAATATTGAGTATATTTCCCTGTGCTATGCAATAGGTCCTTTTGGTTACCTATTTTATGTCACAAACTCTTAATTTATCCCTCCCTCCTCCTTTTAATACATTCTTAAGTAGGTTGGACTCAAAAAACAAAAGCTAAGTTTAGATCTATTGTGATTGCTATATGGCAGTGGTAATAAAAAATTCTTGATTTGTGAAGAGGTTGCTGAGTAGATTTTAATTACATGTCTCATTTCTGTAAATCTTTCTCTGTCTCACTCTTTTTCTCTGCCTCCCATCTCCATTCCCACCCCCCGTCATTCAGCATTATCATAGAAATGAAGTGTCTACTCTTTTTTTATATCCTACTGCTGGATTATATTAACCTAATTGGTTATGGACCTAACTGATTGAATTTTGAAACAATTCCTAATCTAGTCTACTGACCTCACGTGACAAATACATAAGAAACAGGTACAAAAGTCCATGGATCTTCCAGATCCATAGCTATTTAGGTTATGCTGTTAACTGAGGTGCCCAAACTAGAAATGTATTAATTTCTCCCTCTTTGGAAATACATCAGTTCACAGATTCAGACAGTTTGTCAAGCAGCCTCTCTCTACAAGCCGGTCTACACAAAAGGCATTAGTCTAATTAAATTAGGGGCTAGTAAATCCACAGATTAGCATACCAAGTTAGAAAAATCAATATCTTATTAGTTTCAAAACCTTTCATCTAGCTCCTCTTGAATTTTTTCCAGAAACTTTTTGTAGTGAAAAATTTGATTGAAAGCTTTCCAAAATTTGGTAATCAATAATTGTTTTCTAGTCACTGAGAAATTCATTAACCTCTGTACTTATTGTATTGCCACATATCCGTATTGAATTCTCTTCTAATCACCACATTATTCTTGACTGAAAAGACATTAGCTATAAAAATTCATGAAATGAGAAACATAACATTATAAAGACTTTGTTTAGGTATAGCAGTTAATGAATTGTGCAGAACTCCGGAACACTCTCTCATTTCCAGTAAAAATAGATTTATATCTTCCATTGTTTTATGCTTAAACATGGATAACTTCACGCTTTATCTTTGCATAAACAAATTATTGCCAAATGAGTTTGTAGACCTACAGAATTTTTGTCTAACATGATGCAGGAATCTCAGCCTCTCTTTTAGATGAAGATAGACAACAATTGTATATGCACTGGGGGAAATTCGTTTTTAATGAAGAGAGATTAGTGATCAGAATTAACTTTAGAAAATAAATGTAGGCTAGCAAAAAGAAATTAGGGATACCTAAGCCATTTGAGTATTTTAGCATATAATTTCCCTTTTTTTTTTTTCTGGGTGCATGTTAAAATTATAATCATTTCAGTTTAGCTCAAAATTTCTACCAGTTCATTCTATAAAAATGCTAAATCATATGTATTTTGATTTTTATTCTTAAAGCACATAATAATTTTAGCTACTGAATAGGCAGGCTAATGCTGACTTTATAATTCATTATTTCTAGAGCTTTCAAGAAACTTTTAAAATTAAGATGAATGTAAAACTGCAGTATTTATGCAGAATGTGATCATGAGAATAGGCTTATGGATCCCAAGAAAATTAAGGGTTCATTTTCATACTTGAAAACTTGCAAAGACATTTGAGAAATGATTCAGATAGAAAACTACCTTCTTGTCTATGTTCTGACTTCAGCTAATGTTTGTACTTATGTATAATTCTACTCTATCTCCCTTTGAAATATTTTTTGATAGGTTTTGGATCACATAGACCTTCTTGAACTACTTCCTGTTGGTGGGGAAAATTATTATACTATACTTTTCTGAGCCTCAACATTTTCATCTACATGATGGAGGCCCTTATCCATAGCATCTATCATAGCATCATGGTTAGGATTTGGTGAGGAGAGTATCTGAAAAGTGTTTGCTGCTGCTGCTGCTAAGTCGCTTCCGTCGTGTCCGACTCTTTGTGGCCCCATAGATGGCAGCCCACCAGGCTCCCCTGTCCCTGGGATTCTCCAGGCAAGAACACTGGAGTGGGTTGCCATTGCCTTCTCCAGTGCATGAAAGTGAAAAGTGAAAGTGAAGTTGCTCAGTGTGTCTGACTCTTAGTGACCCCATGGACTGTAGCCCACCAGGCTCCTCCGTCCATGGGGTTTTCCAGGCAAGAGTACTAATACATGCTAATAACAATCTAGTTAGGTTACTTTTTTATTATGTCTTTTTTATAATGTAGGAGATAGAGCTAGATGGAATATATTGAATATATTCTAGGATCCACCAATCACTAGCCACTTTAAGCTATTTGTATATCAAGAGAATTAATGAATTTAGGGACACATGTTTATAATTTGATGGAAACATTCCATGGGCTAAAAGACAGCAGACTATTGAGAGTCAGCTATGCTGTGAACTTAGTGTTGTGTCTCTAATATGAAAAAAAATCAGATGCAACTAATATAATTTGTTCTTCCCCAAATCATGATGAATGTTAACCAAGTCCATGCTGTGTGTGCTTAGTCACTGAGTCGTGTCCGACTCTTTATGACTCCACGGACTGTACCCTCCAGGCTCCTCTGTCCATGGAGATTCTCCAGGTAACAATACTGGAGTAGGTTTTCATGCTCTCCTCCAGGGGATCTTCCCAACCCAAACTTTGGAATAAAAAAGAACATTGGTAAGAAATATACTCTGTACTCTGTACTCTGTGAAGAATGCCAGGGAGTAGACTTAAGGAACAATGGTTGTCACACAATATTTGTTAGATTTTAGACTAATTATATAAGACAGAACTTTGAAGATCCTTCAGTGACAAGGCTTGTCAAGACCATCTTCCCTCCCTTTTTTTTTTTAAACAGCTTTATTGAGATAGCATGCTTATACCATAACACTCAACCATTTAAAATGTTTGTTACACAACTGTATTCTAGCTTAAAAATTTTTGTCACCCCCCGCCCACAAAAGAAGCTCCACAGTCATTTTCCACACCCCCCGGCCCTAGTTATAGGTAATTACTGAAAGTCCCTTGGACTGCAAGGAGATCCAACCAGTCCATCCTAAAGGAGATAGTCCTGAGTGTTCATTGGAAGGACTGATGTTGAAGCTAAAACTCCAATTCTTGGCCACTGTGAAAAACTGACTCATTTGAAAGACCCCGATGCTGGGAAAGATTGAAGGTGGGAGGAGAAGGGGACGACAGAGGATGAGATGGTTGGATGGCATCACTGACTCAATGGACATGAGTTTGGGTGGACTCCAGGAGCTGGTGATGGACAGGGAGGCCTGGTGTGCTGCAGTCCATGCGGTTGCAAAGAATTGGACATGACTGAGCAACTGAATTGAACTGAATCTATTTTCACTTTTCCCCCCTCATTCTTGAGCCTTTCTCTTGCCTTTTCTCTGATTTTAATCTCTACTCCAGCCTCTCTGGTTTGCTCCAGTTCTTCAGTAAATGGTTTTGCTTTGCAGTTTCTGTCTCTTTGTCTCATCATTTCCTCCCTCCACCTTGCTAACCGTGTCCCTTTCTTTTCTAATTGTGTCAACCCAATTAATCCCAGTTCACATCTCATCTCCTCTGTAAAACCTTTGCTGACATCTCAGGGTAAATTGAATTATGTCTTCTCTGAGCCTGGATTGCTCCAGTTGGCAGGCATATTTTATACAGTCTCGTGCCGAACCTTCCACTGTTTTAAGTGGAAATCTTATTTAATTGTCCATATATTGGCATTATTTTCCCAAACTAGTTACAAGGTGCTTGATCCCTAAGTATCCTGCTGCTGCTGCTGCTCAGTCGCTTCAGTCGTGTCCGACTCCGTGCGACCCCACAGACGGCAGCCCACCAGGCTCCCCCGTCCCTGGGATTCTCCAGGCAAGAACACTGGAGTGGGTTGCCATGTCCTTCTCCAATGCATGAAAGTGAAAAGTGAAAGTGAAGTTGCTCAGTCGTGTCCGACTCTTAGTGATCCCATGGACTGCAGCCCACCAGGCTCCTCCGCCCATGGGATTTGCCAGGCAAGAGTACTGGAGTGGGGTGCCATTGCCTTCTCCTACAGAGTATTTAATGGTTCTTTGTATGGAATGGCTATTCAATAAATATTTGTTCATTTTTAATCTCAAAGAACAAATTAATATTAACTATCTTTCTATTCACTCATCTGTTCGACTCAGTTACTCAAATGAAGATTTAAGTCATCTCAATTTTGTTATGAAAGAGATCTGCTTCTTGGACCTATGGCGGATACTTTTTGTCCGGAAAACTTTGTAACTTCGCTAGCAATGGAAGAGATCTTGAGTTTAACTATCAAAGAAACATTTGAGTTGAGCACTTGCTTGATTTTTTTGTTGATTAAATAAAATACTTGCATAGTTGGGTAATGGCCTTAAATAGGTGTATCTCTAATGAGTAGAGTTTGTATCAAGACACTCCGCTCCTGTCTTACTTGATGCAGTTTGAGTTTGAATAAAGGAAAAATATAAGGGTACTTCAACAGGTAAAAGATGTCCACCAAAAAGTATGAGGTACAGGAAAAGGTGAGAAGTCCAACTTAATTAGACTTGAGCTGTGCTTCAGAGTCTGCCTTTTGGCTACATTGAAGGATGCTGATGTGGATGGATGGTCCTAATAACTAGAGAGACAATGCCAGGAGAGAATAAAGTACCTATCCTTTGTAAACAGCTGAATATGGGGTTTCAAGTGGAGGCAGTCTTGAAAAGAATAAAATAAGCCTTAGTCACTAAGCAGACAAGAATGTTAAGACAGGAAGGGAGAAGGAAAGGAAAATTGCTGAACCTAGAAACTCAGGAGCCAAAGTAAGATAAAGGGCATAGCTCAGCTCAAGTTTATCCTTCAGTGGGTAAAGGCAACCCGAAATGTTTTCTCTTCCTTTATTTAAAACACTTAAACCTTAATATAGATAGGGAGGCCTGGCGTGCTGAAGTCCATGGGGTCGCAAAGAGTTGGACATGACTGAGCGACTTAACTGAACTGAAACCTTAATATTAAGGCTTCCCTGGTGGCTCAGATGGGAAAGAATCTGCCTGCAATACAGGAGACTGGGGTTCACACCCTGGGTTGGGAAGAGTCCCTGGAGGAGGAAATGGCAACCCACTCCAATATTCTTCCCCCCATAGAGAGAGGAGCCTGGCAGGCTAGTTCATGGGGTCCAGATTCAGACCCCTGAGTGACAAACACGTTCACTTTTCAAACCTTAATATTAGCAGTGCCTCATTTTTCCTCACAGGCAATATTTTTGTTTATTCTATATGTGTATCATACTCACATCTACACATTTTTCCTTTGCTTCACTTTTATTCGGGCACTTGTGGTACGTAGGATCTGAAATAGATGTTATTTTCCTTTAGTTCGGAGTCACATCAATGTTCTTGGCTATTGTTACAGCAGAGATTAGAATGTATTGAAACACATTTTCCCTTTCTGTACCATGATACATCGCTGGGAAGCCTGTTATTTGATGCTACAAGGAGTGGACAGGGCTTTTGTAAAGAAAAATAAGATGAAGACCTGAATTGATGAAGCCCTCATTGTGTCTATGTCCATAACAGAGTAATGATGAATAAACCAATCTGACTTTGTGTGGCATAACAGAGGTGGCTGCCAAGATAGAACTTTTGTTCTCATGCAGTCAGAGAATTAATGGGGAAAAAAGAAAATAATACAACCCACAGTGTTATAGAAGTCAAGATACATCTATGTGCCTTGACAATAGTAATGGAAAGGATTGTACATCTTTGCTGTTCCTTGATTCACTCCTGGTCACTCATCCACCTGGCCATGCAAAACAAGATTCCATGGCATCTTTCAGCAGGTTTCAATAAAAATGACTTTCTCATCCTTTTCATTGGCTTCATCATTTATCTGGTTATCTGAGTTCTCATTTCCATAGCTCCTAGTTCCCTCATTTGTCTCCCAGGTCTAATGAATTTCCATGTGAGATTGAGAATGTCTTCAAATTACCTTTGCATTCCTATTGCTGCCACCCTAGAAGCAGCCTCCAGATTTTTCTGCATTGTCTGAACATGTTCTTTAGTAATCAACTCTGGAATGGAAAATACTTGATTCATCTTCTCCAGACACAAATGCTCATATGTTATCCTACTACTCGGGGTTTTTAACTACTCTCAGCCCCTTTGCCTATAGTTAGGAGTCTCCTTCACTTTGCCAGCCTTATGACTTTATTACTTGATGCCTTGTGATGTTTTTTGTCTTTTCCTTAAAAATTTTTTTTCATTTATTTATTTATTTATTTTGACTGCACTGGGTCTTTTTTTCCGCACATGGGTTTTCTCTAGTTGTGGTAGAGAGGGGGCAGTTCTTGGTTGTGGTGCTCAGGCTTCTCACTGTGGGGGATTCTGTTGCTGCAGGGCATGGGCTCAATAGTTATGGCACATGGGCTTAGTTGCCCTGTGGCATGTGGGATATTCCCAGAGCAGGGATTGAACTCATGTCCCCTGCACTAGCAGGCAGATTCCTAACCACTTGACACCAGGGAAGTCCACCCTGTGATTTTCTAAAACCATTCTTAGCAAGTTACATCTTTCCTATTATGTAAATGTGGTATACACCTTTCTTATCACCAGCTATTTCTTGAGCCTCAGCTCATCTCTGTCTCTTCCATGCAGCCTTTGTTTCTCTCTGAAAAACAGCAATGGTCTTTTTCTTTACAGAACCATCATAGCAAATGCTCTGTTATAACTCTCATTACTGTAATGTAGCTGCATCTCACCATCTCCCATCTGGGTGTTTGCTCCCTTCACTCTGTTTCACAGACACAAATTGTACCCCTAACTCTGTTCAGCCCTCTTGTAAAGATGCAGCATTTGTTAGAGGGACCTCCAGGCAAGATAATTTAAATTATTTAGTACTCCCTCTCCCCTCACTCCCTACTAACTGTCCCTGCCATCTCATTCCAAAGGACTCAATGGTGTTCCAGAGCTTTAATTTTTTGTGTAAAAAGATGCATATATTAATATGTGTAACTACTATCCTAGCCAGGACATCCTTCCTTGTGTGTAATAAATGGGGTTTGAAAAACTAATCATCAAATAGGTTATTTTTAATATAATCTTAATATTTGTGATTTTATCTAGCTAAGAGAAAGTCTTTCTTCAATCAGGGAAATTATTGCAAACTTTATTTTCTGTTTTTTTTTTTTGCTGTGTTTTCAAGTGTTACCATATTGAAAAGCAAACTGGAGAGGTGAAAAATGGTATAGACAGAAAGGGTAGTTAGAAATATTTGGTTACTTGAAATATTTGAAGAATTTTTGAGATTATTTTTCTTCTCATGTTGTAAAATCTATGATTATTAAATATTTCTTTCACCTTTAAAATAATTCCTTAAGCAAATAGGTGAGGGCATCACATTGCAAATTGTTTTCCAAATTTGTTGGAATGTCTTCATAAACAATGTTACCTTTTATAACAGAGAAAAAATATATCAAATGCCCATCAAAGATTGGATTTCCATTTAAAATACTCTGTTATAGATTTGACTTCCTGGAGGAGAGATAGATTAAATCTAGGGATTTGTGTTAACAACCCACCCTGATCAGAAAATTATCCAATTTGCAGATTACTTTGGTTTCTCACTCTTCTGTTTTTCTTGATCCTGGTCATCTCCCATTAAGTGAACAATCAAAAGCAGGGAAATCTTACTTTGATCATTGATTTTAAGATGCATATATAAATACTTATGCATCAGACTGAACTTCTATAATCTGTTAATTTCTATAAATCATGAGGGATTTCTATACTTTTTATAAAATTGTGGCTCTGCGAGTAACTGATGCATTTTTCTCTGTCACTTTTTCTGTCTTGGAAACATGGCACCCCAAATAGACCATTCACAAATATGTCTCTCCCTGCCATGTTCCAGGGATGTCACCCTGATGCATCCCAATGGGCTCTGTCACTTCTGCCCCACACCTGAAACTTGGGCCTTCGTGAATGATGTCACCATCAGCTCTCTGGTGATGTGAATATCTTTGTGTTCCTTGTAAACTGAGTCTAATCAGCATTGTAATCAAAAGCCAAGAAAGCCCAGATAGTAACTTCCAAATCTACATGATAGTGTTTTGTTGGAAAGGATGGTATGATAGTTTTGATGGGTTTTTGAATTCAGATATTTCAGTTAGGGTAGTCAGCAGCATATCCTTGCTCCTTGATGGTGAGAAAGAAGAGCTATCACAATTTCAACCTAAATCATAAATCACTTCTCTCTGCCATTACAATGCACGTAACACCATCAAGATTAAAAAAAATCTTATAAAGATATTTTATTAAATAAAGAGTGACCAGGAAAAAAGTAGCACTTACAATGTACTCATTTAAATACCATTAACTGAACCTATTTCAGTGGATCATGATATGGAAATAACTTTGGGATTTAAATTGTTTTTTGTCAGCTTATTTATTTTAATAATTAATATTATTAATCAATAATAAAATTAATGATATTTTAATAATTAGTGCAGGAGTTTATCCTGCACTTGAATATGAATTATATACTATAGCTTCTTTTTCTCAGTTTCCATAAAAGACCATAAATGTACTGAGAAACATCGTCTGAGTAGAGGACTGACATATTCTGGTTGGAAGACTGTCGTGTGTGAGTATTGTCTCCTTGTTGTTTATTGAATCTCCTTTCCTACAAATCTCTGAGTTGATTTAAGTACAGGCTTGTTCAGTGGCAGAGGGCTAATTTTTGGAGGGTTTTTGCATAGAAAAGGCTGAGGAACCAGAGAGCAAATTGCTAGCATCCGTTAGATCATAGAAAAAGCAAGAGAGTTCCAGAAAAACATCTACTTCTGCTTCATTGACTGTGCTAAAGCCTCTAACTGTGTGGATCACAACAAACTGTGGAAAATTATTCAAGAGATGGGAATACCAGACCACCTTACCTGTCTCCTGTGGAATCTATATGCAGGTGAAGAAGCGACAGTTAGAACCAAACATGGAATAATAGACTGGTTCCAAATTGGGAAAGGAGCACATTAAGACTGTATGTTGCTTATTTAACTTATATGCAGAGTACATCATGAGAAATGCTGGACTGGATGAATGAAGCACAAGCTGGAATTAAGATTGCCGGGAGAAATAGCAATAACCTCAGATATGCAGATGACACCACCCTTATGGCAGAAAGCAGAGTAACTGAAGAGCCTCTTGATGGAAGTGAAAGAGGAGGGTAAAATTCAACATTCAAAAAGCTAAGATCATGGCATCTGGTCCCACACTTCATGGCAAATAGATGGGGAAACAATGGAAACAGTGACAGACTTTATTTTCTTGGGCTCCAAAATCACTGCAGATGATGAATGCAACCATGATGTTAAAAGACACTTGCTGCTTGGAGAGCTTCCCTGGTGGCTCAGATGGTAAAGTGTCTGATTGCAATGCAGAAGACCTGGGTTCGATCCCTGGGTTGGGAAGATCCCCTGGAGAAGGAAATGGCAACCCACTCCAGTACTCTTGCCTAGAAAATCCCATGGATGAAAAAAGCTATGACCAACCTAGATAGCATACAATAAAACAGAGGCATTACTTTGCTGACAACGGTCAGTCTAGTGAAAGCTATGGTTTTTCCAGTAGTCATGTATGGATGTGAGTTGGACCATAAAGAAAGCTGAGAGTGGAAGAATTGATGCTTTTGAACTGTGGTGTTGGAGAAGACTCTTGAGAGTCCCTTGGACTGCAGAGAGAACAAACCAGTCAATCCTAAAGGAAATCAGTCCTGAATTTTCATTGGAAGGACTGATGCTGAGGCTGAAGCTCCAATACTTTGGCCACCTGATGTGAAGAACTGACTCACTGGAAAAGATCCTGATACTGGGAAAGATTGAAGGCAGAAGGAAAAGGGGATGCCAAAGGATGAGACGGTGGATGGCATCACTAAGTCGATGGGCATGAGTTTGAGCAAGCTCAGGGAGTTGGTGATGGACAGGGAAGACTGGTGTGCTACAGTCCATGGGTTAGCAGTGGGACATGACTGAGCCACTGAGCTGAACTGAAGACAGTAAATCATCCAAGAGGCCTAAATTTATCTTAATATTTCTACTCTGTGAATTACTAATACTGTGTCAAATGCATGATTTATTGCACCCTAAAGAACTTTTCAAAGAACTTAAAATTTTTTGTGTATTTTATGTTGATTATGGTAAAAAGAAGGTGTTATTCTTTTTTTTGCCTTGATGTTCTCTGGAATAAAATTCTATGAAGATCTTTAATTCGTTTCACCTTTGACCTTGGACAGCCTTGAAGTTTGACATCTAGAGGTACCCATGAAGGACATTGAGATCGTGGGTTACCTTCTCCCTTGTGTATATCTGAAATTTGTAATTAGTGGGATTTAAATACTCTTAAACCACTTAAAATTACAGTTTCATATGGATGCGTTCAAAACAAATGTTTATGTTAGTTTATAACTTTAACTAAATCACTTTAGATAAATCACATGTCATTTGGATAAAGCTATACGTTCTGTCTGAGCAGGCCTTAAAAATAACTGTGAAAAGAAGAGAAACAAAAAGCAAATGAGAAAAGGAAAGATATAGGCATCTGAATGCAGAGTTCCAAAGAATAGCAAGAAGAGAAAAGAAAGCCTTCCTCAGCAATCAATGCAAAGAAATAGAGGAAATCAACAGAATAGGAAAGACTAGGGATCACTTCAAGAAAATTAGAGATACCAAGGGAACATTTCATGCAAAGATGGGCTTAATAAAGGACAGAATTGGTATGGACCTAACAGAAGCAGAAGATACTAAAAAGAGGTGGCAAGAATACACACAAGTGAAGTGAAGTGAGCTCGTTCATTCGTGTCCGACTCTTTGCTACCCCATGGACTGTAGCCCACCAGGCTCTTCCATCCATGGAATTCTCCAGGCAAGGATACTGGAGTGGGTTGCCATTTCCTTCTCCAAGGACAAAAAGAGCTTCATTACCCAGATAATCATGATGGTGTGATCATTCACCTAGAGCCAGACATCCTGGAATGTGAAGTCAAGTGGGCATTAGGAAGCATCACTACAAACAAAGCTAGTGGAGGTGATGGAATTCCAGTTGAGCTATTTCAAATCCTGAAAGATGATGCTGTGAAAGTGCTGCACTCAATATGCCAGCAAATTTGGAATACTCAGCAGTAGCCACAGAACTGGAAAAGGTCAGTTTTCATTCCTATTCCAAAGAAAGGCAATGCCAAAGAATGCTCAGACAACTGCACAATTGCACTCATGTCACATGCTAGTAAAGTAATGCTCAAAATTCTCCAAGCCAGGCTTCGCAATACATGAACCGTAAACTTCCAGATGTTCAAGCTGGTTTTAGAAAAGGCAGGGGAGCCAGAGATCAAATTGCCAACATCCACTGGATCATGGAAAAAGCAAGAGAGTTCCAGAAAAACATCTATTTCTGCTTTATTGACTATGCCAAAGCCTTTGACTGTGTGGATCACAATAAACTGTGGAAAATTCTGAAAGAGATGGGAATACTAGACCACCTGACCTGTCTCTTGAGAAATCTGTAGGCAGGTGAGGAAGCAACAGTTAGAACTGATACAGAACAACAGACTGGTTCCAAAAGGAAACGGAGTACATCAAGGCTGTATATTGTCACCCTGCTTATTTAACTTATATGCAGAGTACATCATGAGAGAGGCTGGGCTGGAAAAAGCACAAGCTGGAATCAAGATTGCTGGGAGAAATATCAATAACCTCAGATATGCAGATGATACCACCCTTACGGCAGAAATTGAAGAATAAAGAGCCTCTTGATGAAAGTGAAAGAGGAGAGTGAGAAGGTTCAGAAAACGAAGATCCTGGCATCTGGTCCCATCACTACATGGGAAATAGATGGGGAAACAGTGGAAACAGTGTTAGACATTATTTTTCTGGGCTTCAAAATCACTGCAGATGGTGATTGAGCCATGAAATTAAAAGACACTTACTCCTTGGAAGGAAAGTTATGACCAACCTAGACAGTATATTGAAAAGCAGAGATATTACTTTGCCAACCAATGTCCGTCTAGTCAAGGCTATGGTTTTTCCAATGGTCATGTATGGATGTGAGAGTTGGACTGTGAAGAAAGCTGAGTGCCAAATAATTGATGCTTTTGAAGTGTGGTGTTGGAGAAGACTCTTGAGAGTCCCTTGGACTACAAAGAGATCCAACCAGTCCATCCTAAAGGAGATCAGTCCTGGGTGTTCATTGGAAAGACTGATGCTAAAGCTGAAGCTCCGATCCTTTTGCCACCTCATGTGAACAGTTGAATCATTGGAAAAGACTCTGATGCTGGGAGCTATTGGGGCAGGAGGAGAAGGGGACGACAGAGGATGAGATGGCTGGATGTCATTACCGGCTCGATGAACATGAGTTTGAGTTAACACCGGGAGTTGGTGATGAACAGGGAGGCCTGGCGTGCTGAGATTCATGAGGTTACAAAGAGTCGGACAGACTGAGCGACTGAACTGAATTGAACTGATACATTCCTTAGGAGAAATTGAACAGGTAAATAAAGTAATATGTGATCATGTGGTATTGTGTGAACATGGCAAGAGACTCTGTTACTGATCCAATAAAAAATGGCAGAACATTACAAAATTAAAGGAAAAAATGTCTACATAGAAAAAATAGTAATATAAATGTGGTCAAAATCTTTCACTTATAGTTTTTAACTTGTACTTTAAGAACAAAGGAATGGACAGTTGAAGACTCTCTCTCAGGATGAAAATTCACTCCTCGATTAATTTTGTAGGAAAGACAAGCTTTTTTATTTGACTTAAAGGCTAAATAACTCCTTTAAAGACACTGCTGCTTAATCTGATTACTGATTTCAAAGAACACATTAAACTATTTTCAGCTTTGGGAACTTCTTATCATATTAGTTTACAGTATTTAGTACCCAAGTAATAAGGGACTCAAACAGAGAAACAGTAAGAAAGAATTTTATATCCTAATGTTTAAGCTTTTCTGGTATATGTAGAGATTATTTCTGGAGGTATTTCATTATTATGCTGCTTATGTATAAATGTATGTGACTCATTAGTGTGGCATCATGTGGGTCAGGTTTAAATGGAGCATCATAATGGAAGAAGGATGACCCCTCAGA
Organism: Aepyceros melampus; assembly: GCA_006408695.1. Classification (NCBI taxonomy): domain Eukaryota; kingdom Metazoa; phylum Chordata; class Mammalia; order Artiodactyla; family Bovidae; genus Aepyceros; species Aepyceros melampus. The sequence continues at coordinate 391,568 of SJXQ01004779.1, forward strand.
GCCAATCCACTATTTTCATGCATCAGCCAACCATCACTTCCCTTCTTAATTAATCTCCTCCATCCTGAAAAACAAGTAAGCATGTATTCCCAGAGCACCAATAATTCCTAATCCTTAAATAGCTTTGTTATTCTCCTCTGAGAATCTCATCGACATTATCTTGTTTACTATGCTCATTCTTTTCTAAGGGGTTGAGAGTTGTTAAAATTGCTGATGGTGCAGAGCTGGAATGGGAAATATTTTTGCTTAGTGACAGACATGTCAGAAATACAGCCTCATCCAGTCATCTAAATAGTGATATGCTTCAGAATTTTATTCTAGAATCATATTCTAGGGGATGGGAGAGTTAGATGGTTCATTTAAAATTGCCTTGTGGGTTATTTATTGCATGGCTAAATGCTGGGGAAGGAGGCATGATCCATGCAGTCACTGAGTCTGCAATATAGTAATCAGATATTAAAAAAAAAACATTACTCATCATGAAGTCTTGATTGTAAAATGTGCTCGAAAAGAGAAAAATGGACTACTGTAGCAGTTTAATGGGGATGGAGTGGTGGGGGGCTCATTTGGCCGGGGATTCAGTAAGGCTCTCTGAGGAGGTCATGTTTCAGCTGAGATTTAAAGAAACCCATCAAAGGGTAGCCAGGTGAAAAAAGATAAAGTGTTTTGCAAATATTCCTTGGTTTATTCATTTCATAGTAATTTTCCTCTTTATTTGAAATATTGACTAGTTAGTATCTCTACTTTGTTTTTAAGACATTACATAAATGGTTTCCTATTCTTTGTCTTCTTTTTTTTTTTTTTTCTTTGTCTCTTCTATTAGACAGTAGAGGAATACGTTTCTGGGTTCTCAGCTTTCACACTAGAGTGTCCAGATCTTTTGTTTCTGATTGAACATTTGCATATGGTTGCCTGTAGTCATTTCTTTGTATGTCTGAACAGGCTCTAGAGTGAAACCATTTTAGTGTTTATCAGTAGATTGTAATCTTGCTGTCTTAGTGGTTTTTTATCCTTCAATGAGTCCACCTGTTTGTATTTATTTTTATCAGAGAGACCCTGGAAGACTATGATGGAGAGTGAAAGGGAGATCAGTCATCCTTGAAGGTGAAGTCGCTCAGTTGTGTCCGACTCTTTGTGGCCCCGTGGACTGTAATGTACTAGGCTTCTCTGTCCATGGGATTCTCCAGGCAAGAATACTGGAGTGGATCGCCATTTCCTTCTCCAGGGGACCTTCCCGACCCGGGATTGAACCTGGGTCTCCTGCATTGGAGGCAGACGCTTTAACCTCTGAGCCACCAGGGAAGTCTCAGTCATCCTACTGGTGTGGAAATGAGGACCACTCACTGATGAACCTGAGTCCCGACTTGGGAAACTCTGCCCTTATCTGAAACCAAAGACTTAGAGTAGAATTGTGTGCAATTTAAGGTGACTCTCAGGTAGCTGGAATATATTGGGTCACCTTGATAGAGCTGATGTATAAATGGAAATTTCAAGAGCTATTGTTTGCTCTGATCTTTAACTGAGTAAGTTTCAGCCTGTAATAGCCAGTTGTCGTAACTTAATTTAGAAAATCACCTAGCTAAATTAGCCTCACTCCAGAAGGGAATTGGATTTCATATGACTAACATAATCTACTCTGTATAGATTCTTCCCATGTGTTAATAATAGCTTCCCATGTTCCTTAGAAAGGAAACTCTCAGAGAAACAGATGTGCCATGTCAGGAAATCCAGCCGCAGAATCAGTCCTCAGAGTTCCTATAAAACTGTAGGTTTCTTAATTTTTTCAGTATCAATTAGTTTTAGAATGTGCTTTTTAAATCATTTTTTTTTCAGATTTTAAATTCTATAGAAATTACTTACAGTGTTGTGTACAAAGGATGTGAATATGGAAGTAGGACAAAAGTGAGAGCATTTCATCCATAAGAGGCAGCAGAAAAGAATATAAAAACTACATGTTTTCTTGCACATAAAAAAGTTAATGTTCTTACTCTCAGGCAGTAGAAATTTAATAAAAAAAAAAAATCAGGCATGGAGTAAGATTAAATTTACCATAAATTCTTTAAATACATAAAGAGGCCAGCTGTATGAATTCTGAACTAAACCTTTGATCTCTAAGGTACTTTGCAAAGCAGATATGACTGTTTTTTAACTGCACGTCAGCAACATCAATTCTTTGGCCTCACACAGTACCAGTTTGGCCCCAAGTGAGAATGGAACTTACATTGGCTGAAATAGAAAATGTGATTGCATGGCTTGCAAATCTAAAGAGATCTCTTGGCTATTTGCACCTGGAAACATTGCAAGCTTGCCTATTAGTCTCACTGATAGCAATCGACCTCTGTTATATCTGGCAAAGTGTTCTCTTGTGGTGAGTGTACCATAAGATTTTGATGACGCTTACATAGTACTCATCTGAGGTTTGGGCGCATTCAGAATCCATTGGCTCTGGTTACAGTAGCTCAAATTCCCACTGCCTTCCTCAGATTGTACTGACCAAGGGCTTTCCTCCTGTATCCCAAGAGCATGTGAGTTGTTCTGTCCAATCAGTGTTATTTAGTTCCTATGTTGGTTTATTTAGTTATTTCCAGACCTTGAGCTGGTGTTATCACAAGGAGACCTGCTTTTTCAACCAGGAATTGATTCTGAGAAGTCTTAGAGTACCAGCTACTAGACCCCACCTTGTTCCCTTGTGCAACCAGCATGGAGGGAAACAGAACCCAGAGATGGAGAGAAACTAGGTCCTAATGGTACCCTATGAGCCCAGAATTCTGCTGTAGGCTATTGAGACTTTTCAGTCAAATGAGCCAATACAATCTGTTTTGTCTTGACTGGTTCAATTATCAGCATCATTGGTTTTTACAAAATATTTATTTATTCATTTTATTTGGGTGCGTAGGGTCTGAGTTACGGCACACGGGCTCTGCAGTTACAGCACTCTGGCTTGGTTCCCCCTCAGCATGTGGGCTCTTGGTTCCAGTAGGGATTAGACCCATGTCCCCTGCACTGGAAGGCAGACTGTTAACCAGTGGACCATGAGGGAAGTCCCTGATTATCATTACTATTACTATTCTCTTTCTGAATATTAAGCAGAGTCCCATTAAAGAGTTTTGTTGGTCTGACTGAAGTATTTCATTTTCTTTGTTGTTATGTTACAAAGAGCCTCCTGAGTTTTGTATCTAGATTAAATCTCTCTACTAACTGTTAAGTCACTTCAGTCGTGTCCGACTCTGTGCGATCCCATAGACGGAAGCTCACCAGGCTCTGCCGTCCCTGGGATTCTCCAGGAAGAATGCTGGAGTGGGTTGCCATTTCCTTCTCCAATGCAGGAAAGTGAAAAGTGAAAGTGAAGTCACTGAGTCGTGTCCAACTCTCAGCGACCCCATGGACTGCAGCCCACCAGGCTCCTCCATCCATGGGATTTTCCAGGCAAGAGTACTGGTGTGGGGCGCCATTGCCTTCTCCCTACATCTGTGTTAATGTGGTCATATACATTTCAGTACATTACATGATACATGATGCCATATCTCATCAGTTTGTGGGTAAAGTTTGAAAAACTTGACCCACATGATAGTCCAAAGCTAGAGGGACTCCTGGCTAATGAAGGGCTGTACTTGAATTGTGAGGAGTAAAGCTGCCATATTACCCAATACTAGTTGCTAATAGCGGAGAAGGCAATGGCAGCCCACTTCAGTACTCTTGCCTGGAAAATCTCATGGATGGAGGAGCCTGGTAGGCTGCAGTGCATGGGGATGCTAAGAGTCAGGCACAACTGAGCGACTTAATTTTCACTTTTCACTTTCATGCATTAGAGAAGGAAATGGCAACCCACTCCAGTGTTCTTGTCTGGAGAATCCCAGGGACGGGGGAGCCTGGTGGGTTGCCCTCTATGGGGTCGCACAGAGTTGGACATGACTGAAGCGACTTAGCAGCAGCAGCAGCAATTGCTAATAGAGTGCCTTAGGGCTGGTAGTAATTTAAAATCTTGTAGAATTTTTCTCAGTATTTTGGATTTAACCATCAATGAAGATATTTACGAGTGGGACAGAAGCTGAAAGTGATGATTAATATTTTGCATACCTAAATCAAGACATGCAATGGTCTTCAATAACTAGGGTAATTATTTTATGTAACAAGGTGAAATTTAGTGGAGTTCTAATTTTTTACAGGGGTACACAAAGGTAAGATTTGTCAAGCTTGTTTTTTTATTAATTACAACATGTTTGAGCTTCCCTCGTGGCTCCGATGGTAAAGAATCTGCCTGCATTGTGGGAGACATGGGTTCAACCCCTGGGTTAGGAAGATCCCCTGAGGAGGGCATGGCAACCCACTCTAGTATTCTTGCCTGGAGAATCCCCCTGAACAGAGGAGCTTGGTGGGCTACAGACCATGGGGTCACAAAGAGTCGGACATGACTGACCGACTAAGTACAATACAACAGCAACAGCATGTTTAATGTATTTACCAAAACAAAATTTATGTCCATCTGAAGTAATTTACTTTCTGGAAACAAGTTCAAATGTAGAAGTAATGAATGAGGAGACAGAGGAAAGATGTTTTTTGATTTATCAAAATGCAGATATTGGAAAGTCTGTTTTTTTAAAAAGTGAAAGCAAAAGTAGCTCTAAAGATTTCTATAAGTACAGATCTAGAGTTATGTCCTTCAGATAAGCTGCAGACTCCCTGAGCACACGATAAAGATGTGTGGTTCATCAGCAGCACTATGAAAATAATTCAGTGGTTTTAGTTGATTGCAAGAACAAATGACTTAACAATCTGGTGTACTGGCCAAAACAGTTAATTTGGACCCATTGATTCAGATATATGTTGGTTTAATTCAGTAGGGAGGTAAACAGTCACCTTTCATTCTAGAATCATTATCCCTCATCTGAAGAATCAGGGAGTTGTTTTTGGCTTTGTGCTTGATGGATATTGATGAAAGTATGGGCTCAGCGGGAAGGGAAAACAAGGGGGAGAAAATCTGTCATTATTCTGAGGAAATTAGAAGTGTTTGCCTTAGAGGAATAAAGACTTAGGGTGAACGTAACTGTCTTTAAATATTGGAAAGGTGTTTATACCAGAGAGTGAGTCAGTTTATTCCAGGCAACGAACAAAACTGGGTCTAATATCTTAGTGGTCGGTTTCCTAGGAGTCTCATAGAACTGCCCCACATTGGGCTGAATTTCCTCCAGAGTGGGTTTCAGACAGACAGGTGCCAGAGAGATGGTGATGCTGGTGGAGGAGGTGGTAGGGGGGGACACTGTACCTGGCTTTTAGGATTCCATCCATCCTGAGATTCTGGCACATTCTTTCAGAAGTGGAGTAGGTTTCAGTGGTATCAGTGGCAAATGCACAAGGAAACATAAGCGATTAGACTCTGTCTCAGAATCCTTAGCACATCTGAGAGCCAGGAACTACTTTGATATAACACAATTTCAACTCATTTGCTTCAGTCATGATGACATCATCACTTCCTGCTTCTTTGTCTGATTGTCCAGCTTTCTTCCCAGAATAATAGTCTTGGTCGCTTGTGATGTGCTCAGTTGTGTCTGACTCCTTGTGACCTATGGACTGTAGCTCGCCAGGCTTCTCTGTCCAAGAAATTTTCCAGGCAAGAGTACTGGAGTGGGTTTCCATTTCCTACTCCAGGGGATCTTCCTGACCCAGGGATCGAACCTGCATCTCTTGAGTCTCCTGCATTGGCAGGCAGATTCTTTCCCTACTGAGCAACCGTGGTCACTTAGGGCAGTAGAAATTGATTCAGATAAGCTCCTGTTCTCTGCTTGGAACATAGCTCAGCATCTTTTCACTTCAATTTACAGCATTTGTTGAAGTGAATCACTGAACTGTATTCTGATGTCCTGTCTCTTCTTGTCATGGAACTCCTCATTCTCTGAATTTACTGCTTCATTTTCCCCCTAAATACAGGTTTTAGAGAAACCCGCTACTTTCCACATTCTTTTAAAATTACCTGGTTGTCAAAACACTCATTGCATGAACTTTTTCAAATAACGCATTTTATTTGCTTGGAGGAATCATTTTGAGTTTCTTTGTTGATGAGTTTCTTTGTTCAACAGGGTGGGTTGAACTTCAAGTCACTTAAAGCCATTTATGGCTCCTCAGCCAAATGTTTTTCGACCTGGAATCTGAGTGACCAGAAATAGACTGCACATCTAAAAAGGTGGAGCTGTTCCTGCCCCTGTCAATTCTGTGATACATATATCGCAGAATTAGTTTGTAGTGCTTCTGTGCTTGAAATAATTCTGAAATTTTTCTTCAAGTGGAGTGAAGTCTGGCAAGAAAAGCAAATTCTTCAGGGGGGCTTCAGAGACTTCTGCAGGTATCAGATATTAATTTGTGGAAAGGACCAGGGCACTAGAGGCTAGAGGAAGGATTTCCTGATGTAGAATTATGATCTCCCGGATTAAGAACTCAGAGCTGAAATGCTCACCATTCTGAACTTATGATTCTAGATGGTGTTTGGGCGATACTGCAGTGGATGGGTGACTCATGTCTCAAAGGCTCCTTAGAGGAAGTTCAGGAGATTGGGACCCAGACTAGAATGGTCTCAAAGGTCTTTTTCAAATGTAGGTTTCCATGGACTGTCTATCCTTGCTGGTAAAGATAAGATGGCTTTGGGATAGGAATGCCTTTAGGCTTTCCATGAGCTTCTTCAGCTTTGCTCTGTTCTTGAAAAAGGGTATTTTACTGTCCTTTCTGATAAGCACTTTTCAAAGAGTAGCTTTAGTGCACAGCCGCTCATGCCAGGGCTTCCCTAGCCAACATATTTCCTATCTTGTTTGTGTGGAGAAATTCAGGAGCAGCCATTGTCACTTTTGGTCCAACAAACAAAAGAATGGAGGATGACAGGTGGGCTTCTGGGGGGAGGGGTTGGGTGGGGTGGGTAATGACTTAACAGAAAATGTGAGACAAATAGTTTTGGAAAGTTCTCAGGTAAAAGTCAAGGTTTTTGCTTCTAATGGAAAGCTGTCATATTGACTTATACGTGTTATTGTCATTTATGCACATGATTTTAAATGTAAATAGTTCAACTGGAAGGCATGCCCAGAATGGATCATTCCTGGCAGGACTTGGTGCCCTTTACTGAAGACGTCCTCCAACATATGCATGTCCAACTGAAGCAGGGGGGCATTTGTTCCTGGGCATTTATTGATTCTTTAGCTTTATATTTAAGGAAGATAAATGATCACAGTGGAGGGAAGCCCAAGTGGGCTGTTTATGAACAGGGCACTGTGGTAAGCTCCATTTTCTCTAACAATGGAATTGAATAGAAGCCTCAGACAACTTCCAATTACTTACTCTATCAGCAAGGGGATTGGAACTAAAGGAAAGGAATTTGAGAACTTAAAAACGATTCTTAGATTTTGTAATCTTTGTTTCTGTGGTAGGCAGAATAATGGCCTCTTTGCCTACCTAATACCTGGCACATGTTGTGTTATATAGCAAAATGGAACTAAAGTTGCAGATAGAATCAAGTTTGCTAATAATTTGAACTTGGAATGAGGAGATCATCCTGGATTTTCTGAATTGGCCCAATGTATTCCCCAAGGTGTTTATACATGAAAAAAAGGAAGAGTGATTATTAGAGTGACGCTTCATGAAATGGACTAGACTGGCTGTTGCTGGCTTTGAAGATGGAAGGAGGCTGTGAGCTCAGAACATAGGTAGCCTCTAGAAATTGCAAAAGGCAAGTCTGTGTATTCTTCTCTATAACCTCTAGAAGGAGCATTGCCCTGAGGACATCTTGATTTTAGCCCAGCGAGACCCATTTTAGACTTCTGGCCTCTGGAATTGTAAGATAATGAATTTGTGCTGTCTTAAGCCACCAAGTTAGTGATAGTTTGTTATAGCAACATAGGAAATGAATACACTCTTTATATTATTAAAACCTATTGTCTATTTCTTCACAGTGGATGACAATGAAAATCCTAAAAGTTGAGTAAGCACTTGCCTTTAGAAACACCATATTTGCGGAAAGTTGGGTGACTTTCCCCTACCCCACAGTGAATCTTGAGTGGAAAGGATGAGGGCAGCAACTCTTAAGTAGTGCCTGTCATGCCAGTCACTGAAGACACAGCAAACAGTGTTGGAGATGGTTGAATAGAAGAAAGGGAGGGAGATAGGAATTGCTCTGGGCTGGAGAAACTTCCCCAGGACTTTAGTGTAGAAATATGACATTTGAGGAAAAATTCTCAGTAAAATGATGTTACATTACTATATATTTTTGCTAAGAAATTTAATTTCATAAAGTTAAACGATAACAGTATTTTTGTCATTTGTAAAATGTACATACATGCAAAAGAATATGTGTTTGTATAACCAAATCATGTTTCTGTACAGCAGAAATTAACACAATATTGTAAATCAGCTGTACATCATAAAATTTTAAAAATACATAGAGTTTGAACAATGAAACTTAAAAACTAATGCTTCAATTTTGATTATGAAATTCAGGTTTTTCTTCTTGTGTTGATGTGCTGTTTGTTTCAACAAGAAAATCAAAGTTCTGATGGAATTGCAAATAGAGATTATATTACTGCTTCTGAATATTATTCCAGAGATAGAGGTAGTAGTTCCAAAAAAATGCCCTTTGATTGGTGTAAGAATTGCATAATGAAAATTATATCATAGGGATGAATGCATGAATTTTTACCATTGCTTTCCTGTCCCATGGAAAACTTTGAACTGGCTTGTTTGGCCTGTATGTTCTCTTACATCTTTCCCACCCTGCCCTTCCTTTTATTTTGCTTGTTACAGTAATTAGTAGGGAAGAATAAGAGAAGGAAAGATAGATAATTTATTGGAAAGGCTCAGGACTTGCTCAAGAAAAGTGAAAGGTGCCAGAGTCCAGCCCCGGTGGATCCAGGGTGATTCAAAGGGGAGACGGATAGGCAAGGAAAAACTTATTTATTTAGAAATATAAGATTAGGAAATAATAGTATAGTAGGAAAATTTAGTGGAGAAAAGAGGCTGAATAACTTGGTTTATGTGGAGAACTAATAAAACTTCAGGACAAGAACTTTGCATGATCTACGTTAGGCCACTGGCATCCTCTTGAATATCGGAGGGTGCCCTGCCTTGGACTCCCTCTCGAGAGTGTGGAACTTAAAAGCCAGGGTAAGTAAGTAGACATGACGAGCCTCCATGCCCCAGATGGGAATTCAGCCAGAGAACAGAGTAAAGAAGAGACACGGGGGGAAACCAGATTTCCAAGAAACTAGTTCGAGACACTAGTCCGAGAAACTGGTCCATCCTTTATTGTTCAGAAGGCTTTTTATACTTTTGACAGTACATGGAGATCAATAGGTAACACAAAGTTATGCAGCGTTAGCAGCCCAGACTCATCAAAACCAGGCTTTTCTCTCTACATACCTAGTTGTATACACAAGTCTTAGGTGATTACATCATCTTCTGGCCAGAGGGCCAATTAATATTTTACAGCCCTTTTCTGATAAGAGTTTGTCAACCAGAAGATTTATTTGTGTTGTAAACTATTGTGTACCTTTTTCCATATCCTGATTAGATTGATTAATATCCTTCAGGTGTCTAAAAGATAAAGAATATGGAGTGGCAGCAATCATTGAGTCAACAGTGAAACCCGTCACCAATATGATTTTTAGCTCTTTAGAAAAGGCTCTGTATCTTTAAGATGCTTTAAGCTTTGTGCCTCTTGCGGTTGGTTGTGGGGCTGTAAACAATCACAAGCTGTAAAAGTCAGGGGGAACCTGTTAGGCAAGTTAGACAGTTATCAGAGGGGGTTTGAACTGAAACATTCCTTTCAAATGCAGAAGACTGAAGCCCTGAGTTAACTTTTCCCAGAGAGTGTCAGAAGAGTGGAAAAGCACAGTACAATAAAGCAGGCAGATTCTGATGTTTTGGGGAGTAGATGCAGTAGCAGCAGCTCAGGCAGAGGACCCCTTGAGACCTGACTCGCCTTGCCCATCAGGTCTCTCCGCATGACCTTGTCATAGGTGGGATCTCTCCTGCTGGCTCCAGGCAGAAAGGAATGAAGACAACAGGAAAGGGAAATGAAGATAAAGGAGCAACTCCTGTTCCAACTGAGTGTCACAGAAGTTTTGACTGGGAGAGTTGAATAAATTGTGGCAGAAAGTTTCAGGGTATCCCTGGGTGAGAGAGTTCCTGAACAGAACGGGAATGTAGTGTTCATATGGTTTGAATTGCCTCTTCTCAAGTGTTCTTTGAAAGGTATGGATAAATAATTCCTTCTGATCACTAGACTTTGTGTATGTCTGGGTTGATGTGCTAACATGGTGAGATTAGGCCATGGGGAGCCCTGTTGTTTATCTGGATGGCAACTGTATGCATCACTGTTATCACTGCTGGTCATGGTGGTTAAACCCAACCCTTCATCCACTAAACAGTTGCATCTGTGCAACTGAACATAGCTGAAAAATAATCCAAATTTTGCTACTCAGTGTTCTCATTTAAAGTTCCATACTCTCAAATTCCTATTGGTACTCAATAATATCTAAGGATTTTATACATTTCCTTAGTAGATTCGTTTTTGCACACCTATGTTAACTTTTTAGATCTTCTTTTTTTCCATATATTCTTAAATCAGACTCAGTTTTCTTTTACTAAGAAAGGAATCAGAAGAGAATTGCCTTATCTTTGGTCAATTTGCATCCAGGCTAGACCTTGCTGCCTTTCCCAATGAGGTCACTGTCTTTCCTTCTGGCTAGGGGGCTGCATTTCCAACCATGTGCACCAGAATTTATCCCTTCTTGACTTTGAAAGTGAAAGTGAAAAGTGAAAGTGAAGTAATTCAGTTGTGTCCTACTCTTTACGACTCAATGGAATATAGCCTACCAGACTCCTCCGTCCATGGGATTTTCCAGGCAAGAATACTAGAGTGGGTTGCCATTTCCTTCTCCAGGAGATCTTCCTGACTTAGGGACTGAACCTGAGTCTTATGCACTGCAGTCAGACGCTTTATTGTCTTAGCCACCAGAGAGATCAGGGTATCATTTTATTAACTATCCCCCTTCTTTTATTTTAATAACTTGAACACTGAACATTCTCATCCTTATACCAATATTCTATAGCATCTCTCATCTCCAAACAAAACAAAAGACATCTCTCTAACTATCATCTCATTTCTCTCCTTCTCTATCTAGCAAACCTTAGAAGAGTTGCTCGTACTCCTAGATTTCAGTTCAGTTCAGTTCAGTTCAGTCGCTCAGTCATGTCTGACTCTTTGCAACCCCATGAATCACAACACTCCAGGCCTCCCTGTCCATCACCAACTCCCAGAGTTCACCTAGACTCATATCCATCGAGTCCGTAATGCCATCCAGCCATCTCATCCTCTGTCGTCCCCTTCTCCTCCTGCCCCTAATCCCTCCCAGCATCAGGGTCTTTTCCAATGAGTCAACTCTTCGCATGAGGTGGCCAAAGTACTAGAGTTTCAGCTTTAGCATCATCCTTCCAAAGAAATCTCAGGGTTGATCTCCTTCAGAATGGACTGGTTGGATCTCCTTGCAGTCCAAGGGACTCTCATGAGTCTTCTCCACCACCACAATTCAAAAGCATCAATTCTTTGGCACTCAGCCTTCTTCACAGTCCAACTCTCACATCCATACATGACTACTGGAAAAACCATAGCCTTGACTAGATGGACCTTAGTCAGCAAAGTAATGTCTCTGCTTTTGAATATGCTATCTAGGTTGCTCATAACTTTTCTTCCAAGGAGTAAGTGTCTTTTAATTTCATGGCTGCAATCACCATCTGCAGTGATTTTGGAGCCCAAAAAATAAAGTCTGACACTGTTTCCACTGTTTCCCCATCTACTTCCCACGAAGTGATGGGACCAGATGCCATGATCTTCGTTTTTCTGAATATTGAGCTTTAAGCCAACTTTGTCACTCCCCTCTTTTTACTTTCATCAAGAGGCATTTTAGCTCTTCTTCACTTTCTGCCATAAGGGTAGTGTCATCTGCATATCTGAGGTTATTGATATTTTTCTGGCAATCTTGATTCCAGCTTGTGTTTCTTCCAGTCCAGCATTTCTCATGACCTCTTCCCTATTAATGAATGCTTTTACCCATTCCAGCCTGGTATTTTTTTATTCTGCTCATTTGAAATTGCCCTTGTTTAGGTTATCTTCCAAAATCATGTTACCCATTCTCTGTCCTTGTGTTATCTGGCCTTTCATATAACACAGTTAATACACCTTCCTCTTGATACACTTTCTCAACTTAGTTTTCAGGCCATCCTCTGTACAGGCACTGTTCTAGGTCCTGGAGTGATAAACACTAGACATAAGTCCCTGCTTTCATGGGGTTTATAAGGGATGAGACGGAAAGAAAAAAAAAAAATAAATGACTTGCATGGTGATAAGTGCTGCAGTGAACTCAGAGCATGGGGATGAAAGAGGAGTGCTGAGGGTTAGAGTTTCCAGTAAGAGGATTAGGAAAGGTTTCATTAAGAAGATGACATCTGTGCAAGGTGTGAAGGAGCAGCCATGGGGAAAAGTGCTCTGGGTAGAGGAGACCAGTGCAGAGCTCTCCCCTCCCAGTGTGGCTTCTCTTCACTTCATTCACATCAATGGAACTGCTTTCCTGAAGTGTGCCAATGACTTTCTGATTGTCGGTGGCATTTTAAAGATCTCTTTTATGTCCAGTTCTCCTTGACCTCTTTGTTGTATGTACACTATTAGTCTTCCTTCAATCACTTTTCTTTTCTTTCTAGTTGATATAATCTGTTTTGTTTTATTTATTTATTTATTTATTTTGAGTTTTGTCTCTTATTTTCTTGGAATATATTTTAAGTTGTTTTATTGTAAAAAGAACACTTAATGTGAAATCTACTCCCTTAATGGGTTTTTCCCAGATGACACTAGTGGTAAAGAACCTGCCTGCCAATGCAGAAGATGTAAGAGACGTGGGTTCAGTCCCTGGGCCGGGAAGATCCCCTGGATAAGAGCATGGCAACTCACTCTAATATTCTTGTCTGGAGAATCCCATGGACAGAGAAACCTGGCAGGCTACAGTCCATAGGGTAGCACAGAGTTGGGCATGACTGAAGCAACGTAGCATGCATAGGCCCATTAACTATAGGCACAGTGTTGTATAGCAGATCTTGTGACATTGTTTATCTTGCATAAATGAAACTGTACCTGTGCTAGGCTGAGGGGAGTGGGGAGTCACTAATCATGGTAATTCTTAAATGTTTTTCTTCTTCTCACTTTTTAAATTTGTGAATTTCTTCTACTTTCTCCCTATAATGCTTTGTCTGTCTTCTTAACTCAAAGTTCCTGTAATGATATACCACACGTGTTTGGTGGTTAATACATGATTTTTCAGTGATTTCATTAGAGATCCTTTTACTTCTCTAGATTCAGTTTCCACTTTTCTGTGCATACATCTTCTGCTGAGCTAACTTTTTTTCCTGAGTTAATGCTTTAATTTTCCAAGACCATATTGAACTTTTGGGCTTGATTAATCAGCTTCCATCTCATTATCTTCCAGTGCTTAAAATTGAATTCATGTCTCTCCAGAATCTCCTCTTCCTGCCAACCTTGTTTCTCACAATGGTCTCAAGGGTCTTGCTGCCTAGACTTTAAACCTTAGAGATGGCTTTAGGTTTTGTCTCCCCTACCAGCAACTTTATATTAATTTTTCCTAAATAATATTCTTGAGCCAGTTTCTTCACTTTCATTTTTAGCTCAAGTATTTATATCTTTTTGTCTTGACTGCAATAGTACTGTGATCTCTGAACTGTGTTCTTTATCTTCTGTTCATTTTCTCATCTCCTCTTCAGCTAATGGAAAAAAAAAAAAAAGCTGGCTTTATTCTACCATCCTTATGTTGTGTTTGCAGTTCCTCTAATTCTTCCCAGACTGGTTTGTTTAATGTCTTCTGAATATACTATTTAGTACCATCTCTGACTGAAATACTTTTTGTTCCTTCTGTCTAAGTTCTATTCATGTTCCAAGATGCAGATCGAAAGAATGACAAGTCATAAATGGTTTCCTTTCTCTCTCCTATCTGTCCAATCATCTATCCTTCCTTCTCCCCTATTAAACTCTCTGTCACTCATCATTTCTGTAATTTGTTTACCTTTGCCTTTTATTTAGCTGTTATTTCCATTACATATGATCCATGACCTTGGCTAACATTTAAGCTTCCTGAGGAAGAGTATACTGCTTATGTTTTAATTGTCTTTTATAGTACTCAACATGGTACCTTGTAAGCAGGAGGTCCTCAAAACACACACACACACACAACACACACAAAACAAAAACAAAAAAACAAAACAGTTCTGGGTTGATTTGAAATAAATGATTGCAGTGGAATTATATTCTCAATGAGTATTTGAAGCCTATTGGGTACCTCTACAGAGATGTACACAAAAGGGGTTAAACTCAGTTTGCCTGAGCAGTTCTTAACATCCTCACCACCTTTCTCCTGTTGGGTGAACTTTCCCACCTCCCTCTATTGTCTTTCTGTACTAAATGGTATATTTATCCTACTAGTCACCTAAAAAAATCTTGAAGATATCTCTACATCTGTTTCTCCTTGCTATTGCAACTAACCATGCACCTTTAAATTCTATCTCTATTGTGGTAAGTCTCAGATGCATTCCTTTTCCTAGTCCTCTCATTGTCCAAGACATCAGGTCTTCTCCTTAGTTGTTGCAATAACCCATTTTCTATGTTTGATTTTTCACTGATGTTTGTTATAATGTGTCCATTTCTTTTCTTTAGAGTTAACACTGATGGATGCATGAAATCCTTTAAATTCTGTCTCTATTGTGGTAACTCTCAGACGCATTCCTTTCCCTCCTCCTCTCATTGTCCAAGACCTCAGGTCTTCTCCTTAGCTGTTGCAATAACCCATTTTCTACTTTTGATTTTTCTTTTTCTTCCAAATCTGTTGCCTTATTCATGTATTCAAAATCTTTATGTATTTATTTTGGTTTTGTTGGTTGATGTTCTTAGGGAAAATACATATAAATGTAGGTTTATAGAATAATCGTAAAAGGAACCATGAGGCAACCACCCACACCAAGGAGTATTGTCTGTACCCCCATGTGCTTTATCCTTATCACAATCTACTCCTTTCCTTATCAGCCAGAGGGAAGCAGTTTCACTGATGTTTGTTATAATGTATCCATTTCTTTTCTTTAGAGTTATCACTGATGGATGCTTCCCTAAAGAAATTACTTGGTTTTGAACTTTATGTAAATAAGATGAGATTCTATGTGGATTTTCTGTGACTGGCAACTTTTAGTCCACTTGGGTTTCTGAGATTCATCCACGTATCACTGCATGTTGTTATTGCAATACTATTCTATTGAATGAAAATTCTATAAGTTGCTTTCTTATTCTGTTATTAATGAACATTTGAATTGTTTCCATTTACTATTGCAAATGGTACTGCTCAGAACATTTTAGAAATGTTATCATAATACGGAAGTGTATGCATTTCTGTGGGATTTGCGTGTTGGAGTAGATTTGCACAGCATGTATCTTTTTTTTCTTTTCCATTATGGTTTATTACAAGCTATGTTTATTCCCTGTGCAATATATTATGACTTTATTGTTTATTTATTTTATACCTAGTAGTTTGCATCTGGTAATCCCAAACTCCCCATTTATCCCCCACCTCCTTTCCCTTTAATAACCATGAGTTTGTTTTCCATGTCTGTGAGTCTTTTTATTTTTTTAAATAAGTTCATTTGTACTCTATTTTAGATTCCACATTGTAATTGATACCATATATTTGTCTTTCTCTGTCTGACTTACTTTACTTGGTATGATAATCCCTAGGTTCATCCATGTTGCTGCAAATGGTGGTTTTTTTTTTTTTTTTTTTTTTTATGGCTGAATAGTATCCCCGGTATATATGTACCACATCTTCTTTAACCATCCATCTGTTGATGAACATTTAAGTTGCTTCTATGTCTTGGCTATTGTAAATAGTGCTGTTATGAACAATGGGACACATGTATCTCTTTGAATTAGAGTTTTCTTCATATCTACGAGCATGTATATCTTTAATCTACCATTAGTGACAAGCTTTATCCAAAGTGATGAAACCAATTCACATTAGCTTTGATATTATATGGGTATCAGTATTATTCTATAAGTTGATAATATGTGTTGTAACCAGCCTTTTAAAACTTTTTTTGTTTGTTTGTTTATGTGGGAATATCTATGTGTTTAAAGTCTTTAAAGCTGTTTGTTGTTGGCCTCATCATATGGCATATGGGATCTCAGTTCCCTGATCAAGGATTGAACCTGTGCCCTCTTCTAGGGAGCCATAGAGTCTTAACCACTGGGCCACCAGAGAAGTCCCTCTATTTGTAGTTTTAATTAGCATTTTTGTGATTACTGATGAACTTGAGGATCTTTTCATATTTATTGACCATTTGGATTTTCTTTTTGCTAAATACCTTTTCAAGTCTTTTCCCCACTCATCTATTTTGTTTTCCCTTTTTGCTCACTTATGTAAAGAATTCTTTATATGTTCCTGGGTTGAACCCTCTGTTGGTCGTATGTAATATACATGTATTTTCCTGCTATATATTTCATTACTTTTTTAAAAATCGAAGTTCTTAAGTTTAATGTAGACAAATTTAATCACTTGTATTTAGTACATTTAGAATCTAAGAAATCCTTTTCTATGCTGAACTTATGTGGATTTTTCCCATATTATTTTCTGGAAGCTTTTAATACTCGTCTTTATCTTTGGTTCTTGTTTAAGCTGTTAAATAGAAGGAAACAGCCTTTTAATTCTTTTCGGTTTGCCCTATAGTTTCTCCCTCTTCTAATCTACCTCATATTTTATAGCCAGACTCATGGTCTCTAAAATAATAGCTTGGATGGTTTATATGTGGAAAGTGTGCAGCATGTAAGTCAGCACACTATAGGAATTAACCTCAAAAGTCTAGCTCATTCTCAAAAGCTTTCCAAGTCCCTTTAGCGGGATATGTCTGCTCTGCTCTGCTCTTGCACTACCTCATCTTGTCTCCCAGCACTGGTTAAGGAACACCTCTATTGCCAGACTTCCCTCTCTGAAATACCACAAAACAGATCTTGTTTTAAAGTTAGCTGTGCTGGTGTCTCCCTCCTGAAGACTGTCAGCTGTTTTGCATAAAATGTTTAAATCTTAATTTTTGAATCTCACAGAGCATCAAACATGACTTACATATTGTAGGATCTCAAAAATATTTTTTGAATCCCTTTGATCATCAGTTCATCCTCTTTCTTTTTCTTTCTTAATATGAAGTTATAAAGGTTATCTAATTATGAGTAATTTGTTCCAAAAATATTTTGTGAATAATAGTGCAAGTGTAAAGAAAGGAATAAATGGAGACCTCCAGTCCTCATTTACTGTACTGTTTCCAGAACATATCAGGCAGGACATAGAGGATTTTTCTTTAAAGAAACTGGATAAGCTAAGAGGAAAGTCCTAGAAATACCAGTATTTGAGAAACCAAGGTTCCCTTAACAAAAAGCTACCACCTAATCACCTTAAGTGAAGCCCATTCGTTGACAAGCTTCCAGCCAGCCTTTCAGTGTTTCATGCGCCATATCACTGAATACCCAGGAGCACTGAACATGTGAGAGAAGCCTGCAATATGAAAGTCACAAACTAGACTAGCAAGGCAACCACACACCGCAGCAGCTGGAAGGAAGACGAGACAATGCAGAAAGCAAAATGCTTTCTAAAATTAATATCTTGAGAGGAACAGAAAATATTGAATGCATGACACAAAATCAGTATACAAGAACAACTAACAGCTATTTAAGAATGAGATGCCACTGAGAGAATCCTAGAGGCTGAAGCACCCCCTGTACAACAGAGACTTGGACTGCATTAGAAGCGTAAGAGGAGCAGCTGCACATGGACTGCCCCTCTTCAAGGTCAGCAGAGCAGTACAAAGAGAAGTCTCCCTGAGTTTCTGGTTCCTCCAGTGGGAAAAGAGAGCCCCAAAGTGACAAGTGGATACCCTCAGCATTGTAGGTTGCTTTTTGGGAGCCCCTATTCTGATCTCACCTCCACCCCACCCCCTAGGGATTACAGGGAAATCTGAGGTACTCAACTGCTGGAATGTGACTATGACAGAGAAGGAGGCAGGGACTTATAACAACCAGCACATGGATACTGGCAAATAAGTCCTCTTTGCAGTGCCCAAGGAGTCATCCCAACCATTGCCTTTGCTCATCTGCCGAACCAAGTGGTGATGTACTCTCTCACCAGGGACCTTGACAGGCACCAATTTGCTTTAGTTCAGTCCTCAAATGAGGAATTTTGGTGGCCCTGGAGCCTGGTTTAGTCATGCCTAAGCAAGGAGCTGAGTCATAGCCCCATCTGCTGTGGAGAGTGTCTCCTGACCACACCTAACCAGAGGAACTGGTGGAAACACCTGGAAGCTGTGTATCTCACTCATCCTTGAGCTGAGAGGTGAGTTGGTGGAGCTCACTGCCCCTAGACCAAAGCCAATACTGAGCATGGAGAGTTCCCTTGCAGGGAATACCTCCATCAGCAGGTATTAATTCAGAGCCAAGGCTGAGAGTAGCTTCTAGCCACTTCCAAAAAAAGAACCTGTTATGAATTTGTTACCTGGATGTCCCATCCCCTTCCCGCTCAGACAGGGAAACAGATAAAGCCCCACCCACTGAGACTCCTGGTCCCATATGACCAGAAAGGATGGCAAGAATATCTGGGATCTCTGTGGTCAGAGGTGCTTGAGCTGAGAGAAGGACAGGCAGAACTGGTTTGCAGAGCAAAGTCAATAGTCTTGTTAAGGCAGGGAACTTGGGGTGCAAGTTTGCTTGATTTAAGGCACATAGGGCTTTACCTAGAGAAGGCAATGGCACCCCACTCCAGTACTCTTGCCTGGAGAATCCCATGGATGGAGGAGCCTGGTAGGCTGCAGTCCATGGGGTCGCTAAGAGTCAGACACGACTGAGCGACTTCACTTTCTCTTTTCACCTTCATGCATTGGAGAAGGAAATGGCAACCCACTCCAGTGTTCTTGCCTGGAGAATCCCAGGGACGGGGGAGCCTGGTGGGCTGCTGTTTATGGGGTTGCACAGAGTCGGACATGACTGAAATGACTTAGCAGCAACTTAGCAGGGCTTTACCAGATTTGGTGATGCAGCTCTATCTATGGCCAGACTAGGAAACTAATCCATTACTGTGCTCAATGCTGAATACAGTCTTCAGTCTACCTGACTAGAGAACCTAACCATAGCATATGGGAAGCTGTGTAGCCCATCCAGCAGCTCTGTTTGTAAACACTGTAGTGACACTTAACATGAAGCACAACCTGTGGCTTTCCATGTCTGGAGGGCAAAACAAGTGGCCTCACCTTACCAGGGAATGCAGGGCACATTCTTGCCTGAATAAGGTCCCCAAACAATTAGCCATATAGGACCTGGGTTCCTTCCTATTTCCCTGGTAGGGAGGGAAGCTAATTCATTGTCCCATTTACTGCTGTGTAGAATACCCAGTCCTGACCATCTAGTAATCTTGACCAGGGAATTCTGGCAACTGTGGAGCCCATTCTCAATTGGGAAGGGAAGCAGGCTAACAGTCCTATCCAGCTGTTCTTAGTCTGTGTCACACCACCTGCTTGGACCACAGGCTTGAATAGTCACCTCATCTCAAAATAGATCACAGCAGTAGGCCCTGCCCAACCGTGGATATTACCAACAGACATGCCCAGAAACCCAACTGAGCTATTTAATAAGTGGTGAAGATCTGTCTTTACCAAAACAAACCTATAAAGTTTGGAAGAGGAACTCAGTTATACAAGTGCACACATACCAATGTAAGGAATGAAGGAACACCTCCCCCCTCAAAACAGGTAAATATGATACTACCAAAGGAAACTAATGCAGCCTAATCTGTGTGGTGCCTGTGGTCAGTCACTAAGTCAGGTCCAACTCTTTGTGACCCCATGGACTGTAGCCCTCCAGGCTCTTTTGTCTATGGGATTTGCCCGGCAAGAATACTGGAGAAAGTTTCTATTTTTCCTCCAGGTCATCTTCCCTACCCAGGAATCGAGCCTGCATCCCCTGCCTTGGCAGGCAGATTTTTTATTACTGAGCCACCTGGGAAGTCAAATAATAAAGCTCTAATAACTGTTCTTAAAGAAAAGGAAATCTACCAATCTTAATGCAAGGGATTCAGAATAATTATCTTAAAGAAGTTTAGTGAACTACAAGAACACTCAGAGTTAGGAAAACAATGCATACACAAACAAGTTCAGCAAAGCCATAGGAGAACCATAAAAAATGCTGAAGTCCTAGAGCTGAAAATAAAGAAACTGAATAATGCAATAGTTTCAGAAGAAGACTCCACCATGTAGTAGAAAGAATCAGTGAACCAGAGGATAGCACATGAGAAATTTTCCAGTAGAAGAGCAAAAAGGAAAAAAGAGAATGAAAAATTGAAGAAAGCCCATGAGACTTATAGAACACAATGAAAAGAAATAATATTCACATTGTGTGAGTTCCAGAAAGAGAACAGAAAGGGGTAGATAGTATATTTAAAGTAATAATGGGAGAGAACTTCCTAATCCTGGGAGAGAAGTGAACATACAGATCCATGAGGTCTTGAGGACCTCAAACAGGTTGAGAATGAATAGAGCTCCACTGAGAAACTACAATTAAATTGTCAAAAGTCAAGAGCAAAGAAAGAATTTTAAAAGCAGAAAGAAAAGATAGAAGTTACATACAAAGGAACCACCATAAGACTGACAGTGAATTTTCTTAACAGAAACATTTCAATCTAGGAGAAAATCGGGCGACATATTCAAAATGTTGAAAGAAAGCTCATGTCAACCAAAAAGACTATACCTGGCAAATCTGTCCTTCAGAAATAAGGAGGAATAAAGATTCCCAAACAAAAGCTGAAGGAACTCACAACACTAGCTAGTCTTACAAGAAATGCCAATAAGAGTTATTTGAATGGAAGTAAATGGATGCTAATTAATGTCATAAAAACATAAAAAGATAGCCTACAACTTACTGCTACTGGTAAATACATAGTCAAAGTTAGATTCTGTAATTTGATGATAGTGGTACATAATTCACTTACAGCTCTACTTTAAAAGGCAAAAAAAATGTACATAATATGATCAATAAGGTATTAATATCCAACATCTATAACCATCTCACACAACTTAACATGAATAAAAAACCTGATTAAAATTGGGCAGAAGAGCTGAATAAGACATTTTTCTAAAGAAGAAATGTAGATGCCCAACAGTCACATGAAATAACACTCAACATCACTAATCATTAGGGAAATGTAAATCAAAACCACAATGAGATATCACCTCATAACTGTCAGAATGACTCTTGTCAAAAACTCTACAGATAATAAAGTTTGGCAGGATGTGGAGAAAAGGGAGCCCTCCTACACTGTTGGTTGGAATATACACTGGTACAGTCACTGTGAAAAACAGTATAAATAGTTCTTAAGTAAAAGCATACCTGTCATGACTCAGCAGTTCTATTACTGGGTATATATAGCCCAAAACACGAAAATACTAATTTGAAAAAATACATGTATTTCAGAGTTCATAGCAGCATTATTTACAATTGCCAAGATATGGAAGCAACCTAAGTGTCTATGAACAAATAAATGGATAAATAAGATGAGGTGTCTGTATATGCAGTGGATACTAGTAAGCCATAAAAAGAATAAAATTTTGCAGCAACATGGATGAACTTGCAGGGTGAAGTAAGTCAGACAGAGAAAGAAAGGTGCTGTATGATATCACTTATATGTGGAATCTAAAAAAAAATTACAACAAACTAGTGAATATAACAAAAAAGCAGATTAAATTATCTAATCGAAAGATATAGAATGGCTGAATGAATTTTAAAAAACCAGTATTCACTGCCTCATTACAGAATTTTATAAAGTATTTAAAGAATTAACACATTCTTCTTAAACTCTTTCAAAAAAACAGGAGGGAGCAGTCTCAAACTAATTTTACAAGGTTGACATTATCCTGATACCAAAACCGGAGAATGATACTACTAAAAAGGAAAATGCAAACCACTATGCTTGGTGAATGTAGATGTAAAAATTCTCAATAAGATACTAGCAAACCAAATCCAGCAGCACATTGAAAGGGAAACTGATGCTCAGGATGACAAAATAAAGCTCCTGTTTTTGTGGTTTAGAACTACAGCACATTTATTAAGAAAAAATTTTAAGAATAGAAAAATATTCTTTTGATAAAAGTGGAGCACAGAGATCCTAAATATGAAAAAATGAATCTCTTTCTAAAGGATTCTTCCAGTATTCTTTACACACTAGATGAAACCACAGAAAATTCTGTACAGAAAAGAAGAGCTAGAATGCTTATGCTTTTCAAAAAAATAAGAAACTTTTTTCAAAAAAAAAAAAAGTGGGATGCAACAGTGATTCAAATGAATCCAAATTAATCAAGGTGATACATCACAACAATTGAATGCAAGAAAAGAATCATGTTATCCCAACAGACACTGAAAAGGCATGTGACAAAATTTAACATCCATTCATGATTAAAACTCTTAACAAATTAGGCATAAAAGGAACATATCTCAACATGATAAAGATGTTAAATGATCAGCACTTAGCTAATGTCATACTCAATGGTGAGAGGTTGAAAGCTTTTCTTTTAAGATCAGGAAGAAGACAAAGGTGTCTGCTTCACTACTCCTATTCATTATTGTACCAGAAGTCCTAGTTAAAGGAATCAGGAATAAAAAAGAAATAAAAGTATCAGAATTTAAAAGGAACAAGTAAAATTGTCTCTATTAGTGGAAGCCAGTTTGCAGATTACATGATTTTATATAGAGAGGATTCTAAGGACCAAAAAACAAACTTTGTAAAAAAAAAAATTGGAGGATAATTGCCTTAAAATGTTGTGTTGGTTTTACTGAAAAAAAGCTTTTAAAACCTAACAATTAATTCAATAATGTTGAAAGATATAGAATTAGTGTATAAAATCAGTAGCATTTCTGTATATTCCCAACAGAATTTCTGAAAAAGAAATAAAGGATTTAATCCCATTAACAATAGCATAAAACAATGAAATGCTTAGAAATAACTTTAACCAAGTAGGTGAAAAATCTCTATTTTAAAAGCAATAACACTCTGAGGAAAGAAATTGAAGACACAAGTGGAAATGTGTCCTGTGTTCATGATATCATAATATCAATAATTAATATTGTTAAAATGTCAGTACTTCGAAAAGCTATCTATGGACTTAATGCAACCCTTATCAAGATTCCAATGGCATCTTTTGACAGAAGTTAAAAAAAAAAAAAGAGTCTTGAAATTTATATGGAACCTCAAAAGACCCTGAGTAGCCAAAGACATTCTGAGAAAGAACAAAGCAGAAATTTTCACACTTTCTGATTTAAAGCTATACTATGGAGCTATAAGAATTAAAACAATATGATTTTATGTAAAAATATACCAATGGAACAGAATTAAGAGCCTAGAAATAAACCTAGGCATGTATAGTTATTTGGCAAGAGGGCCAAGAAAACTCAGTGGAGAAAAGACAGTCTCTTCAATAAATGGTGCTGGAATAATTGGATATTCACATGTAAAAGAATGAAATTAGACCTATATCTTAACAGTGGAAATAGTGGCTGACTTTATTTCTCTGGGCTCCAAAATCACTGAAGATGGTGATTGCAGCCATGAAATTAAAAGAGGCTTACCCTTGGAAGGAAAGTTATGATCAACCTAGACATTTCCAGAAAACCATCTATTTCTGCTTTATTAACTATGCCAAAGCCTTTGCCTGGGTGGATCATAATAAACTGCAGAAAATTCTGACAGAGACAGGAATACCATACCACCTGACCTGCCTCTTGAGAAACCTGTATGCAGGTCAGGAAGCAACAGTTAGAACCGGACATAGAACAACAGACTGGTTCCAGAGAGGAAAAGGAGTATGTCAAGGCTGTATATTGTCACCCTGCTTATTTAACTTCTATGCAGAGTACATCATGAGAAACGCTGGGCTGGAAGACACACAAGCTAGAATCAAGATTGCCGGGAGAAATATCAATAACCTCAGATATGCAGATGACACCACCCTTATGGCAGAAAGTGAAGAGGAACTAAAAAGTCTCTTGATGAAAGTGAAAGTGGAGAGTGAAAAAGTTGGCTTAAAGCTCAACATTCAGAAAACTAAGATCATGCCATCTGGTCCCATCACTTCCTGGGAAATAGATGGGGAAACAGTGGAAACAGTGTCAGACTTTATTTTGGGGCCTCCAAAATCACTGCAGATGGTTATTGCAGCCATGAAATTAAAAGACGCTTATTTTTTGGAAGGAAAGTTATGAACAAACTAGATAGTATATTAAAAAGCAGAGACATTACTTTTCCAACAAAGGTCCATCTAGTCAAGGCTATGTTTTCTCCAGTGGTCATGTATGGATGTGAGAGTTGGACTGTGAAGAAAGCTGAGTTCCAAAGAATTGATGCTTTTGTACTGTGGTGTTGGAGAAGACTCTCAAGAGTCTTGGACACCAAGGAAATCCAACCAGTCCATTCTAAAGGAAATCAGTCCTGGGTGTTCATTGGAAGGACTGATTCTGAAACTGAAACTCCAATACTTTGGCCACCTCATGCGAAGAGCTGACTCATTGGACAAGACCCTGATGCTGGGAAAGATTGAGGGCAGGAGGAGAAGGGGATGACAGATAATGAGATGGTTGGATGGCATCACGGATCAGTGGACATGGGTTTGGGTGGACTCTGGGAGTTGGTAATGGACAGGGAGGCCTGGCATGCTGCAGTTCATGGGGTTGCAAAGTGTCAGACACAACTGAGAGACTGACCTAAAGTGAACTTATGCCACTCACAAAAATTAACTCAACATGGATTGAAGACTTAAGACCCCAAACAATAAAACTTCTAGAAGAAAACATAAAGAAAAAAACTCCTTGATATGAATCTTGGTAATGAATTTTAAGATGTGACACAGGCAGCAAAGTAAGTCAGTGGGACTATATCAAGCCAAAAAGCTTCTATATAGCAAAAGAAACCATCAGCAAAGTGAAAAGACCACGTATGGAAGGGAAAAAAAAACACACACACATATTTGCAAACCTTATATCTAATAAGGGGGTAATACTCAAAATATAAAAAGAACTTATAGAACTCAATAGCAACAAAAACAACAAATAATCCTAGGTTCGATTCAGGATACAGGATGCTTGGGACTGATGCACGGGGATAATCCAGAGAGATGGTGTGGTGGGGGAGGCAGGAGGTGGGAGTCGGGATTGGGAGTTCATGTACACTCGTGGCTGATTCATGTCAATGTATAGCAAAACGAATACAGTATTGTAAAGCAAAACAAACTAAAAAATAAAAAATTAATTAAAATTAAAAAAAAAATAAGGAGCCAAGAGCGCAAGACTCAGTGAAGGCAAGAGAAACATGACCCACACACGTTTAACCTGGGAAAACTCCGACAACATGATAAAACATCCTGAAGACAATAAATTCTTCCAAAAAGGGAAACAGAAAAAAAAATCAATTGACATAAAATTGTGGCTCTATTTCTGAATTCTGTGTTCTATTCTTTGTTCCACTGATCAGTATGGTGCTAACATTCCACACTGCCTTGACTACTGTAGCTTTATATTAAATCTTGAAATAAAACAAATTATCCAAAAAAAAAAAAAAAGTGGGCAAGGACCTGAATAGACATTTTTCAGAAGATATTCAAAAGGCCAGTTGGTAGATAAAAGATGCTCAGCACCACTGCTTATTAGGTAAATACAAATTAAAACCAAACTACAGTGAGCTATCGCCTCACTCTTGTTAGAATGACCATTATAAAAAAGATAAGGGATAACAAGTGTGGTATAGATACTAGCTGATTCTATTGTGGTAATCATTTCACAATATGCAAATCATCATGCTGTATCCCATATATATATATGGTTATATATATCGATTATTTTTCACTAAAACTGGAAAAAAACAAAAAGATAACATTTTAGAAGATGTTTAGAACTGACGAATGCTCAGTTCCAGTCAAATACACAAAGGTAACAAAAGAAAAAATTGTAAGAAAGAATTAAAGCAAAAGAAAACATAAAACCATTAAAAAATTCAACTTTCGTGGTCTAACACTTGGCACATAATTTCAAAAATACAGAACTCAGGAAAGTGCTAAAATAATGTTGTAAGAAATTTCCCAGAATTGAATTATATCAGTAATTAGATTGAAAAGTCCTATCAAGTTCTGACTCACTAAGCTAATGAAACAAATATACTCAAAAGCTCTGTCCATGGGATTCTCCAGGCATGAAAACTGGAATGGGTTGTCATACCCTTCTCCAGGGAATAAAGAGAACATCCTGATTTTTTTTTTCAGAGAAAAAGAATGAAAAAAATTTTATATACTGAGAACTGAGAATAAAACTGTTTTGGATTTCTGGACAGGAAGATTGGAAGCTCTAAAGTAATATATTAAAACTTTTAAAATTCTAGGCAGGTAATTATACTTAAATGTAGAATAAAGAAACTTTCATACTTTATTTCAAAAATTAATTTTTCAGAAAGCTACTTAATGATGTGTTCCAACAGAAAAGTGTACTTCTTTCATAACGCAGAATCTACTGGAATATATTCTCTACCTAAATAAAGAAAAAAAACACAAGAGCCATACACAGAATATCCGAAACAAGAAGGAGTAAGACAAAGGGAATTCCCAGGAAGTCTGTGATGGGACATTTCAGAACCATGGCCTGCTGTCCTAAAAGCAGCTGGTCTAGTTTGTGGCTGGAGAAAGGGGAACACAAGGAGCGAGCTCCTTAATTAAAAACACCTTGATAGATTATTAGGTGTATTTATGGAGACTGTCTTGGTTTTCCAGGTGCAACTCTGATTTATACTGTTGTTCTGGTATAATCATTGATAACACATACTTTCACCCTTAGAGGTGTCCCAGGTAGGATATTAAATTATATGGTCACACCAGACATGTTCTATCATGTGAGAAATTATCATGAATGACTTATGTATGATGTAAGAAGAAAAAACTATAGATAACAAAGTAAACTAAGCAAATGAAAAATATGACACTTTTAAATTCCAAGAAAATTAACTATTGCATAGAAAAGCAAGCATAAACATTGTTTATCATGGTACAAAACAGTCCAGAAACAGAAAGAGGATCATCTCTGCAGAAACCTCTTTCTTAGGATCTAGGAAAACTTTCCCAGTCACAGAAACCTTTGTGTCAGTCGCCATGACTTATATGCTTTATATGCCTGCACCTAAAACCCTATCACTGTCAAGGAGAAAGGACCATCACGATGGGCTTAGAGTCTTAGAGCAAGGCTAAATGTTGGATATGTAACCAACATAATGCTGAACTTGGCTGCATACTTCTGAATACTTCCTATTCAGAAGTAGTGAGAGCTGTGTTCTTATATACAGTGGAAGTTAGTATATGATGTTCAATTTGATGAATTAAGATATAGAAGTATGAGTATATTATTTAGAAATTTGGTGTTCAGCAGTAAAACCAATTTCAAAGCAGTGACTCTGGGAAACAGGGCGAGTAGAAGTTTTTTTTTTAGAAAATACTTCATTATGTCTTTCAGTGTTATTTGGTGTTTTAAACAATGTGCATGCATTTGATAGAATTCAATTTAAAAAGTAAAATAATAAAAGATCTAATACCATAATTTTAAGTAACAGTATAACCTTCCATTACATAGTTTCCCGTAACATTTAACCAGATTATTATTGGTTGAAAAGTATTTAGGTTGTTGAAAATTTTCCCGTTGCAAATCATGAAGGGATCATGAAGTGTGACCTTTAGTTCACTGAAAATGCTTTAGACATAAATATTAAATAACCTTGGGTTTAAGGCAAGTTAATATTAGGGAGAAAGTCATAGAGGGTTAAAGTGGTGGCTTGACTCTCAAATGGTGTAGCACATTTGCATCAGCTGCAGGGATTTCTTGTTGTTCAGTCATTAAGTCCTGTGCGACTCTTTGCCTCCCTGTCCTTCACTGTCTCCCAGAGTTTGTTCAAACTCATTTCCATTGAGTTGGTGATGCCATCCAACCATTTCATCCTCTGTCACCCCCTTCTCTTCCTGCCTTCAATCTTTCCCAGCATCAGGGCCTTTTCCAGAGTCAGAACTTTGCTTCAGGTGGCCAAAGTATTGGAGCTTCAGCTTCAGCATCAGTCCTTCCAATCAATATTTTATAATATCTCAGTACTAGGGCTGTACCCCAGAGCAACTGCATCAAAACTTCTTTTGGGGGTGAGGCAGCTTTAAAGACATGTGTTTGTTTTGAAAATTCTTCCAATGCAGGTTTGAAAATCACTGGATGCAGGGAGAACATTACCCTCCCCCTCCAAAAAATCATGATTTAAAACATTTGTTAAGTCATTAGTATAAATTATATGATACTTACAACCATTACTTCCCACTACATAATCTTCTCTCGTCTCAGTCTTGCCCTCCTGGTCACTCATAGTTTTACCCCCATGCCTCAAGGCAAGGAATATTGGGAAGTGCAAAGGTTATATTTGGGAGGTATGGTTTCTTTCTTCGTCCCTTCCTTTATATTGTCATCAGTCTTCATTTTTCTAGAGGAGTAGATGATGTCATGTCTGTACTGGCTATTCAGAATTCTGTGCTCTTCCTTAACTGACCTAATTCTCTGGAGTTAATGTCTTATCCATTTTTATAGCCTTCACATTTGGGTTCTTTTAATATGAAGAGGTCCTGCATTTCAACATGGAATACTTAGTTTTGAATTTTACATCTTATTTTGGCAAATAATTGAATTTAAAGACTAAATATTTTGTTGGCCAAAAAGTTCATTCATTTTTCCATACGATGACACAGAAAGACTGGAATGAATTTTTTGCCAATCCAATAGCTTTGTTTTTATTTATTCTGTACTTTTTTATAATGGTGTTTTTAAAAATCAGTGTCTTTCATTATAGGGCAAGCACAGTTCATCATTTTCCAAAATTATTTGTAAAAATGGATTTCTGTCTTCAACATGTTCATGTTATTATTGTACCAGTAGAAAAGTGTCTTCAATTTACTTTTCTCATCAGAACCAAACTTGACAAATATATTGTACTGCTATGCCATCTGTAGTAAGCTGTTGTAATTGCCCATCTGTTACAAATTGCTGTTTTGTTAGCACATTATTGCATTTGGTGTTTTCCATAATTAAGTTCATTAAAGTAACACCCTTGAGTTATAATATTTATGGTAATATTTTTGAACTCTAGCATTCCGGAGAGTACAAGTTATTATGTTGGGTTTTGGTGAAAGCAGTTATTTTATTCCTTAGTGACCTGTATAGGTTAGGGAAACAATATTTTGAAACTAAAGTTCCATGAGAAAATGCTCTGTATAGCCGCATATTTCAAAAGAATTTTATCTTTAAAGGAAGTTAGATCAAATGGAAATGATTAAGTAATGATGATTCAGACTATGCTCTTTTGCTTGTTATGATTTATGTAAGAATTTAATGAATATTCATCTGAACTTATGGCATTTATTTTTATCCTGTTATTGAAAATTATTTGCTCCTTACATTGTATATGGTTATATCTGTGATATTTTGGTATTCTTAGGATTCCAAAATGCTTTTATATGGTTTGTGTCAAAATATGTGTGTGATTGTGTGTGTATGTTAATTGCTCAGTTGAGTCCTACTCTGTGGGACGCTATGGACTGTAGCCCTCCAGGCTTCTCTGTCCATGTAATTCTCCAGGCAAGAATATTGGAGTGGGTTGGCATTCTCAAGATATGCCATTTTGCTTATATAAAAAGTTTTATAACAATTTTATATTGAAATAATATAAAAATGTGAATTTAATTTTCTTAGGTAAAATTTAGTAATTAAGAAATGAGATATTTAACTTTTTTTGAATAACAGTTTCATGTTGATCTTAAAATATAAAAGAATTAATGTAGACTATTCTCTTTCTGTGATGCTTTGTGTAATCATCACAACTTTGTCTCTATATATTATAATTTTAGACTTATGGTTTATTAGAAATTGATTTTATTTTTTTCCTATGTATGTTTTAAAAATATTCACAATCATCTGGCAACAGTGGATAGAATGTTGCATTTGGTGGATAGTAATAATGAGATGGCTGGATGGCATCACTGACCCAATGGACATGAGTTTGAGTGAACTCCAGGAGTTGGTGATGGACAGGGTGGCCTGGCGTGCTGCAATTCATGGGGTCACAAAGAGTCGGACATGACTGAGCAACTGAACTGAATAATGATAATAATAATATAAACATCTATTGAATGCTTTTCTTTTTTTTTTAATTAACTTTTATTTTTTAGTTTGTTTTGCTTTACAATACTGTATTCGTTTTGCTATACATTGACATGAATGCTTTTCACATGCCAGAAACTGTGTTGGAGCATTAACCTGCATACTTCCCTGGTGGCTTAGACAGTAAAGCGTCTGTCTACACTGTGGGAGACCTGGGTTCGATACCTGGGTTTGGAAGATCCCCTGGAAAAGGAAATGGCAATCCACTCCAGTACTATTGCCTGGAAAATCCCATGGACAGAGGAGCCTGGTAGGCTATAGTCTACCTACAGTCACCTGGTAGGTCACAAAGAGTTGGACACAACTGAGCGACATCACTTTCACTTTCTTTTAACCTCACCCAAAACAACAATACTCCACTTGAGCTATTTCAAATCCTGAAAGATGATGCTGTGAAAGTGCTTCACTCAATATGCCAGAAAATTTGGAAAACTCAGCAGTGGCGACAGGACTGGAAAATTCAGTTTTCATTCCAATCCCAAAGAAAGGCAATGCCAAAGAATACTCAAACTACTGCACAATTGCACTCATCTCACATGCTAGTAAAGTAATGCTCAAAATTCTCCAAGCCAGGCTTCAGCAACACGTGAACCGTGAACTTCCTGATGTTCAAGCTGGTTTTAGAAAAGGAAGAGGAACCAGAGATAAATTGCCAGTATCCACTGGATCATGGAAAAAGCAAGAGAGTTCCAGAAAAACATCTATTTCTGCTTTATTGACTATGCCAAAGCCTTTGACTGTGTGGATCACAATAAACTGGAAAATTCTGATATGCTATCTAGGTTGGTCATAACTTTCCTTCCAAGGAGTAAACATCTTTTAATTTCCTGGCTGCAATTACCATCTGCAGTGATTTGGAGCCAAAAAAAATAAAGTCTGACACTGTTTCCACTGTTTCTCCATCTACTTCCCATGAATAAGTTAGGTACCTAATAAATATTTGCTGAATTAATGAATTATAAAAAAACACAGCACTTTGGCATTTATTAAACATCTACCTCTACTTTATTGACTATGTCAAAGCCTTTCACTGTGTGGATCACAACAAACTGGAAAATTCTGAAAGAGATGGGAATACCAGACCACCTGACCTGCCTCTTGAGAAACCTGTATTCAGGTCAGGAAGCAACAGTTAGAACTGGACATGGAACAACAGACTGGTTCCAAATAGGAAAAGGAGTACGTCAAGGCTGTATATTGTCACCCTGCTTATTTAACTTATATGCAGAATACATCATGTGAAATGCTGGGCTGGAAGAAGCACAAGCTGGAATCAAGATTGCTGGGAGAAATATCAATAACCTCAGATATGCAGATGACACCACCCTTATGGCAGAAAGTGAAGAAGAACTAAAGAGCTTTTTGATGAAAGTGGAAGAGAAAAATGAAAAAGTTGGCTTAAAACTCAACATTCAGAAAACGAAGATCATGGCATCTGTCCCATCACTTCAGGAAAAATAGATGGGGAAACAGTGTCAGACTTTATCTTTTGGGGCTCCAAAATCACTGCAGATCATGACTGCAGCCATGAAATTAAAAGACATTTGCTCCTTGGAAGAAAAGCTATGACCAACCTAGACAGCATATTAAAAAGCAGAGACATTACTTTGCCAGCAAAGTTCCATCTAGTCAAAACTATGGTTTTTCCAGTAGTCAGGTATGGATGTGAGAGTTGAACTGTGAGGAAGGCTGAGTGCCAAAGAATTGATGCTTTGACCTGTGGTGTTGGAGAAGACTCTTGAGAGTCCCTTGGACAGCAAGGAGATCCAACCAGTCAATCCTAAGGGAAATCAGTCCTGAATATTCATTGGAAGGACTGATGCTGAAGCTGAAACTCCAATACTTTGGCCACCTGATGTGAACAGCTGACTCATTTGAAAAGACCCTGATGCTCGGAGGGATTGGGGGCAGGAGGAGAAGGGGATGACAGAGGATGAGATGGCTGGATGGCATCACCGACTCGATGCACATGAGTTTGGGTGAACTCTGGGAGTTGTTGATAGACAGGGAGGCCTGGCATGCTGGAGTCTGTGGGGTAACAAACAGTCAGACTCAACTGAGCAACTGAACTGAACTGAACTAAAAATCATATTCCCTTATTCATTTTGGGGTTTTCCTCATAGCTCAATTGGTAAAGAATCTGCCTGCGATGCAGGAGACCCCAGTTCAATTCCTGAGTTGGGCAGATCCACTGGAGAAGGGATAGGCTACCCACTCCAGTATTCTTGGGCTTCCCTTCTGGCTCAGCTGGTAAAAAAATCCACCTGCAGTGTGAGAGGCCTGAGTTTGATCCCTGGATTGGGAAGACCCCTGGAGAAGGGAAAGGCTACCCACTCTAGTATTCTAGCCTGGAGAATTCCATGGACAGTCCATGGGGTTGCAAAGAGTCAGACATGACTGAGCAACTTTCATGTTTGCTTCACTTCATTCATTCATTTCACGAACTATCAACAATGAGAAACAGGGCATAGGTGTACTCATTGAAAGAGTTTCCCAGGCGGCTCAGTGGTAAAGAATCCGCCTGCCAGTGCAGGAGATGTGGGTTCAATCCCTGGGTTGGGAAGATCCCCTGGAGAAGGAAATGGCATTCCACTCCAGTATTCTTGCCTGGAAAATCACACAGACAGAGGAGTTTGGCGGGCTAATGTCCATGGCATCGCAAAGAGTTAGATATGACTTAAGTAAGTAAGTAAGTAAAGTCACTCAGTCGAGTCCGACTCTTTGTGACCCCATGGCTGCAGCCCACCAGGTTCCTCTGTCCATGAGATTCTCCAAGCAAGAATACTGGAGTGGGTTGCCATTTCCTTCTCCAGGGGATCTTCCCGACCCAGGTATCGAACCCGGGTCTCCCGCATTGGGGGCAGATGCTTGAACCTCTGAGCCACCAGGGAAGATATGACTTAGTGACTGAGTATTCAGGTATGTACTCATTGAAAGAACAGTTGTGAATCACGTGATTGGAAATGCATATTTGTGGAGTTCCCAATTTGTTAGGAAATACATGTATGTATGTTCAGTCACCCAGTCGGGTCTGACTCCTTGTGATCCCATAGTCATCAATCTCTGATGCTGGAAAACATTGAGGGCAGAAGGAGAAGAGGGCATCAGAGGATGAGATGGCTGGATGGCATCACCAATGCAATGGACGTGAATTTGGGGAAATTTCAGGAATTTTATATATATATGTGCATATATATATATACAGCTGTTTATATATATGCATACATGTATTGATATATTGATATTTAGTCTTAATTCAAAAGGGTTCAAGACAGATGTTAACCTGACAAATGATATACTTATAGCCTAGTTGTAACTATGTATAAACTTTCACTGCTACTGCTGCTGCTAAGTTGCTTCAGTCATGTCTGACTCTGTGTGACCCCATAGATGGCAACCCACCAGACTCCCCTGTCCCTGGAATTCTCAAGGCAAGAACACTGGAGTGGGTTGCCATTTCCTTCTCCATTGCATGAAAGTGAAAAGTGAAAGTGAAGTCGCTCAGTTGTGCTGGACTCTTAAGCGACCCCATGGACTGCAGGCTACCAGGCTCCTCTGTCCATGGGATTTTCCAGGCAAGAGTATTGGAGTGGGTTGCCATTGCCTTCTCCTAGTCAATATGAATAATAGTATTTGGTAAATTGACTTATTCTCAAGACTTCTGGTGTTGTTTCAAATGGAAAAACACCTCAAGCTGAGATAGAAATGCCAAGAAATCTAGACTTTATGTTTGGTTCCATAAAACTGCAAGACATTGGGCTTATTAAAGCATGATTTACTTTCCCGTTAAACATTTCACTCAATGATTTACATAAATCTAGAGGTTTCCCTCCATCAATGGCAGCTGCAAAAATTCATCAGAGTTTGTGAATCTCTCCCAAAGTGTGGCTTCATTTTCCACCCTCTAGTGGTGATTCTGTTTAACTCATCCTACATTATCCTATGGAAAATAAGAGCAGGATGAAGACAACAGTTTCCTTGATCTGGTTTGAAAATGGATACAAGTACTTCCCTGAATAAACCCATAATTCTCATCGCCCTTCTCATAGTTTTAGGTTACTTTCAATGTTGATTGGAATGTGTCCAGTGGAGGCCAAGGCTAAAGACTTTTAAATTCTGCTGTACATTGTTGATTTGGTATAGAAGGAAGACATTTGTCAAGTTCTTTCTTCGTATAAAGTAAAATTATATTTTACTATATCTTTGAAATATCACACAGCCTAGTGACAGATAAGACTATAGATGTCAAAAAAACTCACAATCATAATCTCTTTCTTCATCACATCTTGTAATTTAACTAATTCATACAATTTTTAAAAAATATTTAAGTACTTTAAAAAAATTTATCTGTAATTGGAGGATAAAGTTAGCCACACAATTGTGTCCAACTCTGTGACCCCATGGACTGTTGCCTGCCTGGTTCCTCTGTCCATGAGATTCTCCAGGCAAGAATTCTGGAGTGGGGTGCCATTTCCTTCCCTGTGGAAGATAATTGCTTTACAATATTATGCTGGCCTCTTCCATACAACCGTGTGAATCAGCCTATCCATCCTGTACATATGTCCCCTCCCTCTTGAACCTCCCACCATCCCCCACCCCATCCCATCCCTCTGGGTTTTCACAGAGTATCTAGGTGAGCTGCCTGGGTCATACAGAAACTTCCCACGAGCTGTCTATTTTATATATGGTAATGTATATGTTTCAATGCTACTTTCTCAGTTCATCCCACCTTCTCCTCCCCCTGCTGTGTCCAAAGTCTGTTCTCTACATCCGCATCTTATTCCTGCCCAGCAATTATGTTCATCAGTACCATTTTCCTAGATTCCATATATATCACACACCTTTATGAAGAGTGATGTAAAGAGAGCTAGTAACCAACCTTTTTTTCTGAGCAAAACATTTGTAATTTTCCTTTTTTCTCTTTCTCTAGCAAGTTGAATCAATTTTCCCTTCCTTAGGCTAAACATCTCAAATTCCTTACTAGTAGGGGGTTAGACCACACTGGTTCATGTGTACCAGTTAATCTGATAAAATCTCTTTTGCTGAATTTTCAAGCATGAAGCACCCTAGAGAAAGGTAAACTGGGTTGGACCCATGGGTTGAGTTTTGGAATAAGCCCTAGGTTATGAGTCAGATGACCCGTGTTCTGGTCTTGCACTGTCAGTTACTAATTCTGGGAGGAGGGACAAGTCATTTAACCTCACTGAACCTAAATTAACTATTCTATGTAATAAAGGGGGGAGATATTGAGCTTTTTATTTCACTATCTGATGGATATTTGAGCACTAAATAACACATGGGCATTACACTGTTTTATAAACTGAATATCATATAAATGTGATAAATTATTATAATTGCTCCAACTTTTGCCAGCTGAATTTTGGTCCATGCCTCATTTCCGCTTGTGCTATGTTCTCATTATTTATCATTAGGTCATTACCTTTCACTATCCAAAAGCTGCAAAACTTATTTAGCTGCTCTGGACATTTGTGATGGTTAATATTGCTGAAAATTAAAAAAAAAAAAAAGGTCTGAGGATGCTCTTTGCTGAGATTTTCTTGGGTTTTTTGTTTTTGTTTTTGTTTTTTTTTGGTTGTTGTTTTTTTTAGTTAGATCAACCCTAGGAAAATTTATTTTATTTATAGCACATCCCATTATTCTATGGGAAGACCAGTTTTCTCAGTGCCTTTCTCTTTTCTAGTGTGTCCTAATGCTTCATCTGGCTCTAATGCCAGAAGAAAACCTTAATCCAGTAACTGTGGTACTTCATCCTTGATGGCCTACGTAGATGGCATCCCCAGGATTGCCCATTCTCTAATACACATGTATCTGGCTAGCACTTCATTCTTGACAACTATAATCTCAATAACTAGTTCAGCTCAGTCACTCAGTCATGTCTGACTCTTTGCGACCCCATAGACTGCTGCACACCAGGCTTCCCTGTCTATCACCAACTCCTGGAGCTTACTCAAACTCATATTGGTGATGCCATCCAACCATCTCAGCTCTGCCATCCCCTTCTCCTCCAGCCTTCGATCTTTCCCAGCATCAGGTTCTTTTTTAATGAGTCAGCTCTTCCCATCAGGTGGCCAAAATATTGGAGCTTCAGCTTAAGCATCAGTCCTTCCAATGAACACCCAGGACTGATCTCCTTTAGGATGGACTGGTTGGATCTCCTCCTTGCAGTCCAAGGGACTCTCAAGAGTCTTCTCCAACACCACAGTTCAAAAGCATCAATTCTTCGGCACTCAGCTTTCTTTATAGTCCAACTCTAACATCCATACCTGACTACTGGAAAAACCATAGCTTTGACTAGATGGACCTTTGTTGGCAAAGGAATGTCTCTGCTTTTTAATATGCTGTCTAGGTTGGTCATAGCTTTTCCTCCAAGGAACAAGCATCTTTTAATTTCACGGCTGCAGTGACCATCTGCAGTGATTTTGGAGCCCAGAAAAATAGTCTCTCACTGTTTCCATTGCTTCCCCATCCATTTTCCATGAAGTCATGGGACCGGACGCCATGATCTTAGTTTTCTGAATGTTGAGATTTAAGCCAACTTTTTCACTCTTCTCTTTCATGTTCATCAAGACGCTCTTTAGTTCTTCTTTACTTTCTGCCATAAGGGTGGTGTCATCTGCATATCTGAGGTTATTGATATTTCTCCTGGCAGTCTTGGTTCCAGCTTGTGCTTCTTCCAGCCCAGTGTTTCTCATGATGCACTCTGCACATAAGTTAAATAAGCAGGGTGACAATATACAGCCTTGACGTACTCCTTTTCCTATTTGGAACCAGTCTGTTGTTCCATGTCCAGTTCTAACTGTTGCTTCCTGACCTGCACACAGGTTTCTCAAGAGGTAGGTCAGGTGGTCTGATAGGCTCATCTCTTTCAGAATCTTCCACAGTTTATTGTGATCCACACAGTCAAAGGCTTTGGCATAGTCAGTAAAGCAGAAATGTTTTCTGGAATTTTCTTTCTTTTTTGGTGATCCAGCAGATGTTGGCAATTTGATCTCTGGTTCCTCTGCCTTTTTTAAATCCAGCTTAAACATCTGGAAGTTCATGGTTCACGTACTGCTGAAACCTGGCTTGGAGAATTTTGAGCATTACTTTACTAGCGTGTGTGTGTGTGTGTTTGAAGTTGTTCAGTCGTGTCCGACTCTTTGCGACCCCATGGACTGTAGCCTACCAGGCTTCTCCCTCCATGGGATTCTCCAGGCAAGAGTACTGGAGTGGGTTGCCATTTCCTTCTCCAGGGGATCTTCCCGACCCAGGGATAGAACCCGGGTCTCCCGCATTCCAGGCAGATGCTTTAATCTCTGAGCCACCAGGGAAGCCCTACTAGCATGTGAGATGAATGCAATTGTGTGGTAGTTTGAGCATTCTTTGGCATTATCTTTCTTTGGGATTGGAAGGAAAACTGATCTTTTCCAGTCCTGTGGCCACTGCTGAGTTTTCCAAATGTGCTGGCATATTGAGTGCAGCACTTTCACAACATCATCTTTCAGGATTTGAATTCCATCACCTCGACTAGCTTTGTTCGTAGTGAAGCTTCCTAAGGCCCACTTGACTTCACATTTCAGGGTGTCTGGCTCTAGGTGAGTAATCACACCATTATGATTATCTGGGTTATGAAGATCTTTTTTGTACAGTTCTCCTGTGTATTCTTGCCACTTCTTCTTAATATTTTCTGCTTCTATTAGGTCCATACCATTTCTGTCCTTTATCGAGCCCATCTTTGCATGAAATGTTCCCTTGGTATCTCTAATTTTCTTGAAGAGATCTCTGCTGCTGCTGCTGCTAAGTTGCTTCAGTCGTGTCCGACTCTGTGCGACCCCATAGAAGGCAGCCCACCAGGCTCCCCCGTCCCTGGGATTCTCCAGGCAAGAACACTGGAGTGGGTTGCCATTTCCTTCTCCATGAAGAGATCTCTAGTCTTTCCCATTCTGTTCTTTTCCTCTATTTCTTTGCATTGATCGCTGAGGAAGGCTTTCTTATCTCTTCTTGCTATAGACTATCTTATATTTTACTTTTCGTCTTCATGCCCCTGGGCTTAGAAAACAGCAGGCATTTAATAAATTTAATTGACAGGCTCATTTATGGAAATTCATGTTTTTTATTAGGGAGGCTTTACTTTTGAATCACCTTCTGAAGGTGATCAAAAAGGTCAGTGGGAGTTCTAATCTGCAAGCAAAATTTGAACCTCATTCTGGCTATTTTGAATAAGAGTGGATTTATTTGAAGGATTTTTCAGGTAAATGGCTGCAGGCATTCACCAACAAATGAACTGGATGCTGGTAGATCAGCTTAGAACTGTAGGCAATAAGGATACTATCGATATTTGAAACCAGAAGAGGAAATACGGCTATCTCTTGGCAAAACAGGAAAAGTTGGTCTGAATGTCCCTTCTGTTGCCACCAGCAGTATTGGCTCTCCTTCCTCTGTAACTTCCATGCCTGTTTATGTGCTGAAATGAATGTGGTCTCCAAAAACTCTCAATAACTAAAGTGTAGAGCCTATCTGGGCTCATAGAAGTTTGGAGGGAACAGGGGAAATGCTTTTGTTTGGCTAAGCTCAGGTCATATGCCAGACATGGATAAGAGAAGGATTTTCAGAGGGGAAAGACCATAGCAGGCAAGTGCAGGTGTGAGGAATTGCAACCCAACCCAGAGTATTTCCATTTAAGAGAAAGAATTCCATGGGAAAATCAAGGGGATAAATTCTTGGCATCAAAAAACATCACATTGACATCAACTACCAGCAAGTAAGTAGTCCACATAATTTCAGCTAAAAATAAAAAAATCTGAAAATAGTAGAAGAAAATAAGAGGAGAACATTGAGACTCCTTCTCAAAGATCCAAGAAGATGTGTGAAATACAGAGATGATAAATTCTGCTCAGATTCGGATGTAAGGTTTAGTATGGACTCTGCCAGTCTTTTTACATCAGAAGAATCATTTATGAATTAGAATCCCACTTAAGCTTTTTTTTTTTTTTTTTGGTGACTATCATCATCTATGACTAGCAAAGATGGAACACTGTCTTCCCCAAATAAACCTATGCCAGAAGTTAGACTCACTTTTCACTGAAATTTAACTCAGCGGTACTCATATCTGTGTATATGGGTCTCTCTAAAGTGAGTAAAATCCAGGGGAAGCTGAGGAGGAGAAATGAAGAAACTAGGGCTCTTGTCTGCAGGTAAGGTGCACTCCTCTGGTCTAGGAGGTTGTTTTGTGCAGGGTAAGTCCTGGTGCAATCATAAGAAGAGAGTTTAAAATGAGAACATCTGGCTGGGGAGTCCCCACAGGTTAAAGACCCCGTGCTCATCCCAAGTGGTCATCACTGAGGTTATGAGAAATGTTTATTCTCTTGCATTGTACAGCTTGCATTGCAAACAGGCACCAGGTGCTCCAGGCCTCCTCTGCTATACAATTAGTAGCAAACCCTGCATGGACTACAATCGCCTGGCCCCTGAGTGATTTGGCTTTTTCTCCTGGAGAGGCCAAGAG
Organism: Aepyceros melampus; assembly: GCA_006408695.1. NCBI lineage: Eukaryota > Metazoa > Chordata > Mammalia > Artiodactyla > Bovidae > Aepyceros > Aepyceros melampus. Next base: position 431,443 of record SJXQ01004779.1, read on the forward strand.
CAAGTTGGCACATCCCCCACCACTCAAATCCCAGCTGGCTTCTCTTTCCACAAGACTCCATCTCCACTTCATCAGTGCACATCCAGCCTGCCTGGGTTCAGGGAATCTTGGAGGGAACAGAAGGGAACATTTTAGCTTGATTGCCTTCAAGGACAATTCACCACACTGATTGTTCATCTATAAAGGGAAGTGACAGTGGGTCTTAAGATTTTATTTTACTTGCAGAGGAATTTATACCAATACAGTCAATTGTTCAAAATAAAGCTGCAAAGGAGGGGTCATTTATTCAACATTTTTAATGGTAAAAATTAAACAGGAAAAACTTTTTATATGAAAAGAATGAACCAAATCCTTGAACTCAGGATGACTTCAGCCATTTATCTACACGATCTTTTAAAAAGCATAAATCAGATTATGTCATTCTCTGGCTTAAAATCCCCAGTGGATACTCTTGTGCCTAGAATAATCCAAATACTTTACATGCCACACTCATTACTGCCTCAGGACCATTACTCTGAATCTTCCCTCTTAATTTATTCTGTCCACAACCCACTGCATATAGAAATTCTCTGACCAGGGATTGAACCTGTGGCCCTGCAGAAGAAGCCCAGAGTTTTACCCACTGAGCCACCAGGAAAATCCTTCCTTCTGCTTTAGATGTTTTCATCCCCCTCTCCCAACATCTCCAACCTGGTTGGCTCATTCCTACTATTTGATTCTCAACCCAAGTGGAACCTCATGAGAGAGATCTTTTCTGATTATTTTAATGGGCATATCCCAACCCTAGGTATTTGCCACCTTGTTTTGTTTTTATTTTAGCTTATTTCTTGTGTTTCCCACTAGAATAGAACTATGAGGCAGGGACCTTAATTACCATATTCACCATGGTAGCCCCACTTCTTGGAATAGTGCCTGCAACAATGTTAGGCACTCAGATGATTTGCTGAAATATAGCAACTCACACACTTTCAACAATTTGAAATATACATATGTAATACAAAGACAAATTTTTATATTTAAAATATAAATATATAAATCATATATAATAATTACTACAATACGTAGTGAGGGAACATTTCTACCTATGGTAAAGTGTAAATAAAGTAAAGTGAAGTCACTCAGTTGTGTCCAACTCTGCAACCCCATGGACTGTAGCCTTCCAGGCTCCTCTGTCCATGGGGTTTTTCAGGCAAGAGTACTGGAGTGGGTTGCCATTTCCTTCTCCTCTACATATGATAATTGTATCAATTAATACCATTAGTTAATAATACCTAGTAAAGCATACTAGGGCAGCCTAGTGTGCTTAAGATTCATCTTAAATTGCTCTTCTGGTGGCTTTGTGGCTGTGGAAGCATAACCAGTCTCTGTCTACATCTTTACTTGCCTTCTCTCCTGTGTTCCTGTGTTTCATTGCAAATCTCCCTCTGCTTGTGTCTTGTAAGAACGTTGTCATTGGATTTAAGGCTCACTATAAATCTAGGATAATTCCATCTCAAGATACTTAATATCTGTGAAGAGCCTTTTTCCAAAATAAGGTCACATTTACGTGTTCTGGAGGTCAGAACTTGGACATGTATTTCAGGGGAAGGTGTAAGCACTATTCCATTCACTACCCCTGTATTCAAGATAGCCTCATTTCACTTATCTTCCTAGCCACATGCAAGAAGCCGGAAACTGACAGTCCCCATGTCCACCCCAGTGGGTTTAATGCCTGGGCATCAGGAGAGGAAGAGAACCAGAGGACAGCACACCTCTGGGTGTGAGCACATTCCAGTCCAAGAGATCAAGACAGACTGGCCCTACTGGTCCTGAGAGTGCCCTCCATAGAGAAAGGTGACCCACCGGAAGTAGACTTCTCACCATTCATATTCATGACTCCTCATCCTTGGAGACTATTCAGAAAGATATAAGAGGGAGCCTGGATCACCATTCCAAACCATTCCCGAGCTCCTGGGAATGAAAAAAAAGAAATCTTCCACTTATAGAAATTCATAAAAAGAAAATATAGGATCCTATACTCACATCTCCTTTTTCTGGCCTTTAAAAGAAGCATTAACATGAATAGCTAACAGTATAAGTCAGTCTAGAATGTTATAAAATATGGCTTCTGGAGGTTAGAATGAATATACATAGGTATATTCATTTAGTCATTTATTCAGTAATGTATGTAAGTGACACCTAAGTTCTGTAAATGCAATTGTGATTGAAGCATTTATGGCCCCTGGCCAAATAGGACATATAGTGTGGTTAGTGGGACAATGTGCTGTATTATATACTTGTATCTTCCATTGTCTAAGTGTTGAGATACAAGAACATAATTTTATTTTATTTTATTTTAATTAATTTTTATTTTTTAGTTTGTTTTGCTTTACAATACTGTATTTGTTTTGCTACCATCGACATGAATCAGCCACGAGTGTACATGAACTCCCAATCCTGACCCCCACCACCCCTCTCCCGCCCCACACCTTCTCTCTGGATTTTCCCCGTGCATCAGTCCCAAGCATCCTGCATCCTGCATCAAACCTGGACTGGCGATTCATTTCACTTATGATATCACACATGTTACACTGCCACTCAGGAGAAGGCAATGGCACCCCACTCCAGTACTCTTGCCTGGAAACTCCCATGGACGGAGGAGCCTGCTGGGCTGCAGTCCATGGGGTCGCTAAGGGTCGGGCACGACTGAGCGACTTTCACTTTCACTTTTCACTTTCATGCATTGGAGAAGGAAATGGCAACCCACTCCAGTGTTCTTGCCTGGAGAATCCCAGGGTCGGAGGAGCCTGATAGGCTGCCGTCTATGGGGTCACACAGAGTCGGACACGACTGAAGTGACTTAGCATAGCATAGCATAGCACACTGCCACTCTGCCAACCCATCCCACCCTCTCCCTCTCCTACAGAGTCCAAAAGGCCATTCTATACGTCTGTGTCTCTTTTGCTGTCTTGCGTACAGGTTTATCATTACCATCATTCTAAATTCCATATATACACATGAAAAGATGCTCAACATCACTCATTATCAGAGAAATGCAAATCAAAACCACAATGAGGTACTATTTCACACCAGTCAGAATGGCTGTGATCCAAAAGTCAACAAGCAATAAATGCTGGAGAGGGTGTGGAGAAAAGGGAACCCTCTTGCACTGTTGGTGGGAATGCAAATTAGTACAGCCACTATGGAGAACAGTGTGGAGATTCCTTAAAAAATTGCAAATAGAAATGCCTTATGATCCAGCGATCCCACTGCTGGGCATACACACCAAGGAAACCAGAATGAAAGAGACACGTGTACCCCAATGTTCATTGCGGCACTGTTTATAATAGCCAGGACATGGAAGCAACCTAGATGTCCATCAGTAGATGAATGGATAAGAAAGCTGTGGTACATATACACAATGGAGTATTACTCAGTATTAAAAAGAATACATTTGAATCAGTTCTAATGAGGTGGATGACGCTGGAGCCAATTATTCAGAGTGAAGTAAGCCAGAAAGAAGAACATAATTTTAAAGGGGTTAGGGGAAGTAGTGGCATCAAGACTTAGAGCAAGACTTAGAACCAAAGACTTCACCAAAATGTCTGGGTGAAGAGAAGCAGGTTGGGGCAGGTGACAGATGAGGAAGAATCTGGAAGTGCAGCAGCTGATGAGATAAACAAGAGTTAAAACAAACATGCTAAGGTATCTGGACTCATCCTACAAGCTAGTGACATAATTAGATTGCATGTTGAAAGGTTCACTCTGACTATAGCATGAAGAACTGACTAGAGTAGCATATACCAGCGGTACAGAGGCCAACTTAGAGTTTCTTGAGATAAACCATGGTGTTTATTGGCATGTTAGATACCAAAGTAAATCAAAATCACCTGTGGCCCCCAAATTTAGCCATCCCCATCTCTAATTCCCCAGTCTGTGGGTTACAATGGCCAGTCCAGGGAAGAAGGAAGTTAAGAAACACTGCTTGAAATGCACTGAGTTGCATCTTCAGCTTCAAATTGGAGTCAAACTAAGAGATTATTGGCCTTTGTAAGCAGAAATTGGCTGCAAGCATAGCTAGATGTGGCGACTCAGTATCGTCAGGACTGTCTCCATTCTCTTTCCATGTCCTAATTCTCTTCTGTTTTATGTTGGCATCACCTGTAGTCAGGTCTTCTCCAGAATGGTGTTCCCCTACATTGACTCAAGGCATGTCTTCCTCATCCCATGATCAGTTTCTGGAAACAATTGGGACACAAGTCTTCTCATTGGTAAAAATTAGATCTTTCCAACTCTGAGCCAAAAAATATGGCAATAAAACAGAACACATTTGTTAGGTTGAAGTGAGGTGCTCATCCCTAAAGTGGGGCATAGATCCATCTTACATCACATACATAGAGTGAAGGACTGGTAATTTTCAAAAGTAAATTCTAAATGTCATTACCAGAAGTAAAGAATGTGATTCTGGACTAGCAAAGCTAAAAGCTGTCTACTATATATCCTTATTCTTCCAACCCACCAAACACAGACTTACACTGTCAATATGCAGTTTTCCATTAATAATTTCAGGTTGTGGACAAGAATCCTGGCCTTCGGAAAGAAAGGTTAGAAAAGCTTGGACTTTTTTTCTGAGCAAACCTGGCTTCTTAGCCCAACCAGGCTGTGGCATTATCTGTGTGTGGCAGCCAGGTGGACTGCATTTTAGGGACGAGAAGAGTGCCAGCTGGTTATTTCATGCCCTAAACTCCAATTTAGGTCTTAATGAAAAGGTTAGCATCTTGACTAAAGTCATCTGGTACTCTGGAAGTGAAACCTAGAGAACAATTAATAATACAAAACCGAGGACTTTGTCTTTCTCACTGGAAAACTCTCACATTTCATATAGAGCATAATTTCATTCAAATCTCATTCCCAGAAAGTGCAACTCTGTCAATGAAAGTATCTATAGGGGATACAAAAATTATCTTGGCTAAATCAATTTCCAAGAGTCTAGGAGTAAGGACTCTGGCCAGACAGAGATGTAAGGAGGCCGTTTTGGCTATAGAAACCCCCTGGAAATCGAAAAGTAGCAGTGAATATAGCAGAATTCTTGGTAGCTAACACCACTGAATAGCATCAGATTCTGATATGTCTTATCTCTGGTTACTCCTCTTTGGCCAAAGAGTCATGAGGTTACAGTGGAAATAATGATTTTTCTTTAGGATATGCTATTATTAAAATTTTGGACAATGGACCAGAACTTGGATTGGTTTTTGTTTGTTTGCAACAGATATCTGTCTTTTCTGTCTGCTTAAAGTTTATTTCCCTTTACTGCAATAATACCCCCATCTCAGTGATTCAGGAGACACACCAGGGGAGACTATGTAGCCCTTGCCTGGGGAAATACTTTGGCCACCAGTGATTGGGTCATTGATGAGCATGTGACCTAACTAAGGTCAGTGAGAGTCAGACCAGGGAAGAAATTCAGCTTGGGCACCCTTTGCAATAAGCAATTTTACCCATTTCTATATAGGCTCAGCATCATTAGGGAATTCCGAAGACAATAGTTTTATTTACATTATCTACTGCTGCCTAGCAAATCATCTCTCAAAATTTATTTGGTTAAAAGTGCAATTATTTCATTTGCTCATGATTCTGTGAGCTCTGGCAGGCACAGTGAGGGTGGTTCATCACTGCCTTTCAAGGCCTGGGGCTGTCAGTGGGCGTGCTCAGGTGGTGAGGGGTGATGGAACAGAGGTCATGTGTTTGGAACCCTGGTTCTAGTTGTTTCTTAGATTTCTCAATGCACTTTCTGACCTCTGTACATGACTAACTTGGGCTCTCTTATGGCATGGTAAATTTAAGGTAATACAATTTGTTTCCTGACAACTGGATTCTAAAACAGAATATTCATTAGAACAAGATATTGAATATCCAGCATTGGTACAAGCACTTACTAATCCATGACCTGAATCTTTTTTGGCTAGAGTCACATGGTCAAGACCAGAGTCAATATGGAAGGGGTTAAAACAAGAGCCTAAACCCCTTCCATATTGACTCTGGCCAAGCCTTTGACTGTGTGGATCACAATAAACTGAGGAAAATTCTGAAAGAGATGGGAATACCAGACCACCTAAGCTGCCTCTTGAGAAATCTGTATGCAGGCCAGGAACAACAGACTGGTTCAAAATAGGAAAAGGAGTACGTCAAGGCTGTGTATGGTCACCCTGCTTATTTAACTTATATGCAGAGTACATCATGAGAAACGCTGGACTGGAAGAAACACAAGCTGGAATCAAGATTGCCAGGAGAAATATCAATAACCTCGGATATGCAGAGGACACCACCCTTATGGCAGAAAGTGAAGAGGAGCTAAAAAGCCTCTTGATGAAAGTGAAAGAGGAGAGTGAAAAAGTTGGCTTAAAGCTCAACATTCAGAAAACGAAGATCATGGCATCTGGCCCCATCACTTCATGGGAAATAGATGGGGAAACAGTAGAAACAGTGTCAGACTTTATTTTGGGGGGCTCCAAAATCACTGCAGATGGTGACTGCAGCCATGAAATTAAAAGACGCTTACTCCTTGGAAGAAAAGTTATGAGCAACCTAGATAGCACATTCAAAAGCAGAGACATTACTTTGCCAACTAAGGTCCGTCTAGTCAAGGCTATGGTTTTTCCAGTGGTCATGTATGGATGTGAGAGTTGGACTGTGAAGAAGGCTGAGCACCGAAGAATTGATGCTTTTGAAGTGTGGTGTTGGAGAAGACTCTTGAGAGTCCCTTGGACTGCAAGTAGATCCAACCAGTCCATTCTGAAGGAGATCAGCCCTGGGACTTCTTTGGAAGGAATGATGCTAAAGCTGAAACTCCAGTACTTTGGCTACCTCATGCGAAGAGTTGACTCATTGGAAATGACTTTGATGCTGGGAGGGATTGGGGGCAGGAGGAGAAGGGGACGACCGAGGATGAGATGGCTGGATGGCATCATTGACTCAATGGACGTGAGTCTGAGTGAACTTCGGGAGTTGGTGATGGACAGGGAGGCCTGGCGTGCTGCGATTCATGGGGCTGCAAAGTCAGACATGACTAAGCGACTGAACTGAACTGAATGATATTCAGCTGTGAGGAAGGAACGCTCATACACCAAGTCTACTATAGGTTTGGATGATGAATTTCTCACAAAGATAATGAACCTCTCTTAAGTTGCTTCCAGAGGCTATAGTTAAATGGTAATTACTCAATCAGGAAAGAAAAAACATAGTGGCCACCAAAATATTGCTATAGCTCAAAGACTGCCTTGTACAAGGAAAGCTTTATCTTGGGCACTCTGAGAAATAACATGATATTACACGTGCATGCATGCTAAGACACTTCGGCCATGTCCAACTCTTTGCAATCCTATGGACTGCAGCCTGCCAGGCTCCTCTGTCCATGACATTCTCTAGGCAGGAATACTAGAGTGGGTTGCCATGCCCTCCTCCAAGGGATCTCCCCAACCTAGGGATTGATCCCACATCTCTTATATCTACTGCATTGGTAGGTGGGTTCTTTATCACTAGTACCACTTGGGAAGCCTGCAGGATATCATGAGGAGTTCTAATTTCCTACTTGAGCTTGGTGCCCTACAATTTTGGTGTAAATGGAAATGCAACTTCCTTTTCTAGTTAAAATGTGATGAGGTCTGAACCTAGGACTTGCAGAGAATAGCAACAATAGCAATGATAAATATGTGGTATTTTAAAGCCCAGACAATTTCTTTAGCTTTCACCCAGTTCCTCCACATAACATGAGTCACATAAAGCCAGCATTTTCTATAATATCTTGGAGCAAACTAAGAAGTATAAACTCCTTCATGAGGAACAGTACAAACTAACCTGTGATTTTAAGAATTATAATAAAAACTTTTATCACAGGGAGTCAGCTATACTACAACTTATCAAAGTAACTATTTTCTATCTTTTCCTTGTTAGTCTAATGTTGGTTCTATTAGCCAGTGTTCTCCAGAGAAGCACAGTAAATAGAATATATACAGGTATATAAAAGAGATTTATGTAAGAAGTTGGCTTGTACAATTACAGAGTCTGAGAAACCCCATGATCTGCCATCTGCAAGCTAGGAGTCCAGGAAAGCCAGTGATGCTGGTGGTTAAAGCAGGAGAAGATGGATATTCCAGCCCAATAAGAGAAAAGATCTGCCCTTCCTCTAAATTTTTGTTCTACTCAACACCCTAAACGGTTCAGATAATGTATGGCGGCCCTGGTGAGAATAATTTGCTCACTTAGTGTATGAATCAAATGCGTCTCCTCCAGAAACACACTCAGATACAGACACACTCAGACACACCCCAAAACACTCACAGACACACTCAAAAATAATGTTATACTACCTATCTGGGCATTCCTCAGTCCAAATTGATGCATAAACTTAACCATGTCATTGGTTGCTGCTGCTGCTGCTGCTAAGTCACTTCAGTCGTATCCGACTGTGTGCAACCCCATAGACGGCAGCCTACCAGGCTCTACCATCCCTGGGATTCTCCAGACAAGAACACTGGAGTGGGTTACCATTTCCTTCTCATTGGCTAGGACTGCACAATCTGCTTTTCTAAGAGGAAATGCTTCTGAATGGATTTGATTTAAAAGCTTATCACTTGTCCTTTGCCCTTAACTCCTCTCACCAACAAAAGGAAACTCAAAATTGACCTCCTTTACCAGTTACTGGTGACAATGGCAGATCTCTTTAAGAAGAAACCAAAATGATAATTAACAGCTCAAATGGGAGGGTAAGCTGAACCCCATGTGATGATATTACTATAAGTTTCAAAGACATCCCTCAAAAAAAAGTAGTCTGCTTGATATGAGAAGTTCCCAGTAGGGGAAATATGAAGAAAGTGTATCATCACACGTGAGATGAGAAGACTGACATTTCCTATAGAAAACAGAGTCCTTCTTATTCTAGTTTTGCTTTTTTTCTTTCTTTCTTCTGGCAAACTATCTTTCATTAATACATTTCAGCCAGGCTGAACGTCAACCATTTAATTTGTACAAACTCAGTTGGACCACAGGGAAGGCGTATAAGACCGATATAATGAAAGAGAATATCACACCTGAAACGAACACAACAGGTAGGTCAACTACAGTGCAATACATTCTTTAAAAAATGAATATCAAAATTTCTCCTCTAATGTCTATCCTCTTTAGCATTAAAAGTCTTTGACTTTGGTTAGTTAACCATCGTATTCGTATAGCATGTCAAATATACTAGGTACTTTTCTAGGTGATCTAAGTATTCTTCTAGGATTACAAGAGTGAAGAAAACAAAGCTCTTGCTTAAGGACTTGCATTTATGTGTGCAGGAGGGGCAAAGAGTGAGGGGAAAGACAGTGTATACACAAAAAAATAATTAGAATTCATGAACTGATTAGTGCTATGAAGAGAATAAAATGGAGATAGGATAGCAAGAGACTAAGGGAAGGAAGATAAAATGGGCTGAATGAGAACAAGGGCTTGGGTAAAGGAAGATGAGGTTGTTTTAGCTAAGATACTGAGACTCATTCTGAGACCAGAGGTTGGTAAATAGCTAGTGTGAGGTCACAAATGGGCAGTCTAGGACTATCACCTAAGTCTTCTGACTCCAAGGGCTTTATAGTGACTGTGGAATTTATTACTGCTATGACTTTGCCAAATTAACATTTGTTCAGTGGAACACAGGACGCCAGATGATGAGCCATGGTTCAACCACTGACCACAAGAACACTGAAATAAACAAGTTTTTCACTCACAGGTCCTGGCGGAAGTACACAGCATGCCTTGAAGAGCCACGCAGGGGTCAAGGCAGACAGAGAGGGAGGCGGGACCTGGAGTACATGTCCATAGGTGGAGTGCTTGGGGTTCCCAGGCCAGGACCAAAAGAGCAGGTTTTGACCAGCCCCCCAGGGGCCTTAATTAAGTGGAACATAGGCCTATAGGTACTGGGAGGCAGCAGAGATCATTGCTCACAAGGGCTACTGGGGAAGTCATATCAGGAACTCGCATTTGCTTGTGACCCCATGGCTGCTATTTAGGACACATGTTTGCATGAGGGGCCACTGTCAATTTAAGGCCCCTGCAGGCTGCTTGACCAAATAAAATGGCAACCAAGGCATCAATACCATCAAAGAGCTTAGAGAAACTGTCAACACTTGTCCAAACAGGGACGCTTCTGAGAGCAACAAGGGAACACGCATGAATGAAAAAGGTGATAATAGTTTAAGTATGTTATTTATCTCTGGAGGAATTTTGGTCCTTTCACATATATTATTCAGCCTATTCTCCTAAGGAAGAGAGAGCTTCTCACAAATAAGAGACCTGTTCCAAATAAAAGACAAAATATTTCACAGAGATTTCAAGAAACATCCTTACATTTTACAAAACCAATATAAAAACTTGAGAGGCCCTAGTTAAATGAAATACAAAGGATCTCAAAGGGAATACATATGAATATCAAATCAGGAAATATTTACTATGCACATAATAAACTCCAGGACCAATGCTAGATTCTGGGAAACAAAGATAAATATGAGACTATTACCTGGAGAAACCCTATTCAGCCAGCTAAAAAATACTGTCTGCAACTTAAGAATACTTTATATGTGTCAAAAATAAAGACCATGAACAGTTTCTGCCTTGTTTTCTCTTTAGTTCAGTTCAGTTCAGTCGCTCACTTGTGTCTGACTCTGCAACCCCATGGACTGCAGCACGCCAGGCCTCCCTGTCCATCACAAGATCCTGGAGTTATCCAAACTCATGTCCATTGAGTTGATGATGCCATCCAACCATCTCATCCTCTGTCGTCCCCTTCTCCTCCTACCTTCAATCTTTCCAAGCATCATGGTCTTTTCAAATGAGTCAGCTCTTCATATCAGGTGGCCAAAGTATTGGAGTTTCAGCTTCAGCATCAGTCCTTCCAATGAACATTCAGGATGATCTCCTTTATTATGGACTGGTTGGATGCTTTCTCTTATGTTTGTATAATCCCTAAAATCCCTGTCCATCACAAGATCCTGGAGTTATCCAAACTCATGTCCATTGAGTTGATGATGCCATCCAACCATCTCATCCTCTGTCTCCCCTTCTCCTCCTACCTTCAATCTTTCCAAGCATCATGGTCTTTTCAAATGAGTCAGCTCTTCATATCAGGTGGCCAAAGTATTGGAGTTTCAGCTTCAGCATCAGTCCTTCCAATGAACATTCAGGATGATCTCCTTTATTATGGACTGGTTGGATGCTTTCTCTTATGTTTGTATAATCCCTAAATGGGAAGACTTTGACGACCATTGGGTGTACACTCCTAACTGGCCGCTTGTACTACTGTTCCCACCATGTCTATGAAAAAGTGAAAATCACTCAATCATGCCTGACTCTTTGAGACCCCATGGACCGTAGCCAGCCAGACTCCTCTGTCCATGGAATTCTCCAGGTAAGAATACTGGAATGGGTAGCCATTCCCTTCTCCAGAGTATCTTCCTAGCCCAGGAATCAAATCCAGGTCTCCTGCATTGCAGGTGGATTCTATACCTTCTGAGCCACCAGGGAAGCCCTAAGTATTCCTCCAAAAAGAATATTATGATTGCTATGACTTCCATCTTCACAGTAATGTTTGGAAGACAAAAGAGATAAAGATATGAACACTGTTATGAGAAAACTGCCTAAGGGCAAACCTTGAAGATGACAACTTCTCTGGGTATCCCCAGTTTAATTTGTTTTCTTCCCTGCCATGGAATTCTCCATGAAATCAGTATCTACTTCTATATTCCCTCATTTCAGTTCAGTTCAATCTCTCAGTCGTGTCCGACTCTTTGCAACCCCATGAATCGCAGCACCCCAGGCCTCCCTGTCCATCACCAACTCTCGGGGTTCACTCAGACTCATGTCCATTGAGTCCGTGATGCCATCCAGCCATCTCATCTTCAGTCGTCCCCTTCTCCTCCTGCCCCCAATCCCTCCCAGCATCAGGGTCTTTTCCAATGAGTCAACTCTTCGCATAAGGTGCCCAAAGTACTGGAGCTTCAGTTTTAGCATCATTCCTTCCAAAGAAATCCCAGGGTTGATCTCCTTCAGAATGGACTGGTTGGATCTCCTTGCAGTCCAGGGACTCTCAAGAGTCTTCTCCAACACCACAGTTCAAAAGCATCAATTCTTCGGCGCTCAGCCTTCTTCACAGTCCAACTCTCACATCCATACATGACCACAGGAAAAACCATAGCCTTGACTAGACGGACCTTAGTCGGCAAAGTAATGTCTCTGCTTTTGAATATACTATCTAGGTTGGTCATAACTTTTCTTCCAAGGAGTAAGCGCCTTTTAATTTCATGGCTGCAGTCACCATCTGCAGTGATTTTGGAGCCCAAAAAAACAAAGTCTGACACTGTTTCTACTGTTTCCCCATCTATTTCCCATGAAGTGATGGGGCCAGATGCCATGATCTTCGTTTTCTGAATGTTGAGCTTCAAGCCAACTTTTCCACTCTCCTCTTTCACTTTCAACAAGAGGCTTTTTAGCTCCTCCTCACTTTCTGCCATAAGGGTGGTGTCATCTGCATATCTGAGGTGATTGATATTTCTCCCAGCAATCTTGATTCCAGCTTGTGTTTCTTCCAGTCCAGCGTTTCTCATGATGTACTCTGCATAGAAGTTAAATAAGCAGGGTGACAATATACAGCCTTGACATACTCCTTTTCCTATTTGGAACCAGTCTGTTGTTCCATGTCCAGTTCTAACTGTTGCTTCCTGACCTGCACACAGATTTCTCAAGAGGCAGGTTAGGTGGTCTGGTATTCCCATCCCTTTCAGAATTTTCCACAGTTTATTGTGGTCCACACAGTCAAAGGCTTTGGCATAGTCAATAAAGCAGAAATAGATGTTTTTCTGGAACTCTCTTGCTTTTTCCGTGATCCAGCGGATGTTGGCAATTTGATCTCTGGTTCCTCTGCCTTTTCTAAAACCAGCTTGAACATCAGGGAGTTCACGGTTCACATATTGCTGAAGTCTGGCTTGGAGAATTTTGAGCATTACTATATTCCCTATTCACTATGAAACTCAAGCCTTGGGGACAAATCTGATGTATATCAAGTTGAATCAACTAGCTTCTCATCCCTGGGTATTAGTGGCTCAAACTTATTACTAATTACTAAAGAAAGGCTTTGTTCTTGGTTAGAGAAATTTCAGAAGTCCTGGAGAGACAATGGAAGAGGAGTCCAGAGAGGTAAGGTGCCTGTTCAGATGAAGTGAAAGCCAAGCAGAAGGGAACACTGAATCCAAAATATTCCAGGAGAAGAATGGCTTTCTAATATCCCAAGGGCCCTGAGAGATGGCCATGCCTTTCAGGAAGGGGGTCTGGGAGTGGTGGTGGAGAGAAGGTGAAAGAAAACCAAGGCTGACATTGTGAATAGTCCCACTTTCTCCTCTTTGTGATCACTGTTAACAGAGCAATGGATTCCAAACGTGTTCAAAGTCACTCAGCAAGCTGGCTTGGCTAATAAATCAGAATCTATAAATAGCTGGTATTTATTTTCTAAGAAAGCCATAGGAACTCAAACTTAGGAAATGCTTTCCCCCATTCATTCCTTACTGACAGGAGATAATGAACCAGGACCTACAAGGCAGCAGGGGAACAACCTGTCACAGCTTGTAAACCCAGATGCTTCTGGGTCAAAAGGGATGTGTATCACTAGCCTGGCCTGACTGCCTGCATGTTATGTAACTAAGTTTCTTCACATGTAAAGTTGGGGAAAGAGTAGGAATTTAACCAGAGGATGGTTGTACAGGTTTTTGTTAAGCCAAGGGCAACAGAGAGCGTGCACTGAGAAAAGTCAATACACATTTGTCAGTTGGCTTGGAATGAAAGAGAGTCACAGTGGGAAGACTGGTGAGCTGTAACCTGCCCAGTCTTCCAGTTCTGTGAAGTAACAGACACCCTAGAGGGAGAGGATGGCCCAATAAACATCCTGATGATTGCACCCCTTCCTTGCAAATCACTCCAATGAGACTTCCCAGGTGGGTGTAGATGAGAGGAACCCCATTGCCAGAAGAAGGGGGCCAATTTGCAGACCAGGAAAGGAGCTCAAAACACAGCCAAAGCAACTGCCTCTGTGTCTTCATGATGCTTCCCTTTACGCATTCACTCTTTCATATGTCATTCATTCAAAGAGTGAGCATTTATTAGGTTTCTACTCTGAGCCAGGCATTGCTCTGGGCATGTGAACTCAAGACCCTGTTCCTGCCCACAGATTTACAGGGCAGTAAAGGAAGACATAATTCAGTGAATGATGTCAGTGTCTTGACAAGGACATTAGGGGAAACCAGAAAAGGAACACCTAGCCAAAACATCTGGAGTGAGAATTAGGTAAACCCTGCAGAGGAGATGATGTCCAACCTGAAACTGAAGGACATGAGTTATTCCCGCAAAAGTGTCAGGAGTAAGGGAGTAGTGGTGCTAGGAGAGGCTTTCAGAAAGGGAAAGCATAGGCCCAGAGGCTCAAAGACCTTTGTAGACTGGCCTCTGCAAGGTAAGCAGTGTACTAGATACAGTGTGATGGATTCAGATGAGCAAGGTACTACTCTAGGAAGCAAAGAACATAAAGCCTAATGAATAAGATGGCTTCAACAGTGCAATAATAGTCTTATTGCGCCTCAGTGAGTCAACATTGCTTTACTCTGTCTAATCAGTTCAGTAATCTGAGCTTCTATAACTATTACCTTTGCATCCTCTTATTCCCCATGTACCCTCACCTGCCTTATCTTGTAACAGTGACAACAGTAATCTACACTGACCAGAGTACATTGAAAAGGCCCTGTGGGCAGAGCCTCTGGCCCCGAACTTGTGTGTTCCTTGTTCAGTATCTAACACAGAGACATCCATTTCAGTAAACATTTGTTCACTCATTAATGGCTTTACCCAGGGCATGAGAGTGCCTGAGAATAAAGAGTAAATATCTGAATGGTACAAACACCAAAGAGGAATGGCAAGCCATTGGTCATGATTCGAGGACATAAATGTGAAGAGTTGCAACTGGCCCAGGAAATTGACTTCTGAATGCCCAGCAGTGCTTTCAATCTGATGGGCCATGGGCTATCCCTTCCAAGAATTACTGAAACCCTTAGGGCCCTCTGGATGCCACCTGACCTTGAGTAACACTGGGGAAGAAACCTCAAGGATACTGTGATCTCTCCCTGGCCCCTGGTAAATGGAGCACCTGACCTGGTTTCATCTTTCCCATCTCATGGTTCAGGATGATTTAACTGGCCTGGAGCTCCGGTGGAACACTGTCTGCCTGAACTCTGGTGTCCCGCCTCATGGCCTGGGGTGTAGCTGCCAAGTCCCCATGGCAGCCTGGATTCCTGGGCTTCTGGCTTTTCCTTGTCATCATCTGGTTGTGAAATAAAGTGCAGCCTCTGCTCTCTTGGCAGTTTCCACTGTCTGCTCCATTTCACTTGCATGGACTCCTCTGGATTTTGACAGGTCACCCTCTACATGAAACCACAGTTGAAAGCAGTCTCAAGTGAGTCTCTGATGGACTCTCTCTGGGAGTGAAAGAGAAGCCAACAACAAATAAAAGCAAACCTTTGAAGCAGAGCATTTAGAGGTAATGTTCCTGGTTGTGACGTCCTGTCTCTGCCTTGTCACTTCCTTTGCTCTGCTTATGTTCCCTTCTTCCTAGTGAAGTTGTTCAGTCGTGTCCGACTCTTTGTGATCCCATTGACTGTAGCCCATCAGGCTCTTCCGTCCATGGAATTTTCCAAGCAAGAGTGCTGAAATGGGTTGCCATTTCCTTTTCCAGAGGATCTTCCCCACTCGGGGATTGAACCCAGGTCTCCCGCATTGCGGGCAGACATTTTACCCTCTGAGCCACCAGGGAAGCCTCTTCTTCCCAAGTAGATGCTAACTGATCAGTGAAAAGCCACATAAGCAAAGACCTATTGGAGATCTTGAGGAATATGCAACCTGTTTTATGAGTTCTGATGATATGGCAAGTGGCTTCAGAGCTACATTTTAAAACTGATATCATCTTGGTTGATCCAAATTCTCCTTTAGAGTGTTGTAGAAATACTATGAGCTTTCAGCTTCAACAATGAGAAGTTGGAAAGTTTTACCACTGCCTGTAATCAGAGTACATAGCCCTTACTTGAGAATCAAAATGCCAGCCCTGCATTTCAGAACATTCTTCAACAGAGGAAAGCACTTTCATCCGCACCCCTGTCTGGAATATTATTATTATGGTTCTAAACATCACTCTCTCTTGCCACCCTAGAAGTTAACAATGAAACAAAAGCCTATCTTGAGAGAATACAGAATATTTTAAGCAAGTCTAAATGCATACTGTGGAGATAAAGGATTTACTGTTGCCAGAGCAAATCATAGATTAGTTATCCTAGGCTAAAATTATTATTTGAAATACAAATATCCAAAATATAAATGATGATTCTCTTGTGGCAAAGTTGTGGGGAGGGGTCAAGTTTAGCATTAGTATTCTCCTTGGGGTTATTGTTTTTATCACTAAGGATGTCTGAGTTGCTAAGCTCACCCAAGATTAGAAATGTTTCCAAACTGCCTCAGTGTGCACACAGGTCAGAATATGTTCCCATGGGACCACTGGCTCTTAACTGCAACTCTTAATCAGGTTCCTCTGGGGCACTACTATGCCACAGTTTCATGACCATCATTATCAAGCCTGATTTTCACCCTGTGGCTGCAACAATGGACTTTTCACCTAGTACATGGTTTTACTCTCTGAACCAAGTCAAGTGTTTTCTTTTTTCCCCCCTCAGATTAGATTTTTTTGGGGGGAATGTGACATAGAGTTCTGGATTTATTCCAATCATTTTGGTAAAATAGTATCTTGACCTTCCTACCTTGGGATTCCCTGGTGGCTCAGATGGTAAAAAATCTGCCTGCAGTGCAGGAGACCCACGTTCAATCCCTGGGTCTGGAAGATCCCCTGGAGAAGGAAATGGCAACTCACTCCAGTATTTTTGCCTGGAGAATTCCATGGACAGAGGAGCCTGGCAGGCTACAGTCCATGGGGTCATAAAAATTTGGACATGGCTAAACGACTTCCACTTCACCTCACTTTGACCTTCACTTTCCTGATTCCTTATAATGTATGTCCTTCTTCTCATGGAGAAGTAATCACCAGATTCTCGACAGAGGAGTCTCAAGGTAAACACCAGGGTTGGTGCTTACCAATCAGGGCTGTTCAAATCAAATCCTAGTAAGGAATGGGCAGAGGAAAGAGAACTCCATCCTCTGGTAACCTCTTTTCAACAAATTCTTCCTTCTTGACAGCTAACTGGAAACAGACCCCATGTCTTCATGGAACGTGAAGCCGCAGTGTCCAGTTCTTCCTTAACATCTTCTAGCAATAACATCTACCTTCTACATTTCAGGCTCATTTTTAATGAAGCTTGGGCTTGGGGTATGTCAGAGCAGCAAGAGGCTGGACCCTGACAACTTCCTCATGAGGCAGAAGAGTGAAGAGGTAAGGCTAGGGGCTGGAGGCTAACATTTTCAAGGCATTGAAGTCTCTCCTCCAGTCAACCCCTTGCCCATGCACATATTTGGGAAAAAGAATCCAATTCTAGATAAGTGGAAGCATGGAGTGTTGTGTTGCTGGGAGCTGCATGTGAAGGCAGGGGAGAGGCCAAGGGAGGGGATGCCTTGCACTACTCCTGTTACTAATGCACTTGAGAATATCTGATGACGAGTGATCCCCTCCCATCCCACCTCCTACTGGAACCTGAGGAAAGGATTTGGCTCAATCATTGCTAGCAAGATGTATAATGCATGGGGATGAAACCAAAACTGACTTTAAGAAAAGTCCTCTTAAATCATAAAAGAAATGCTGGGGCTTCTCAAGTGGAAAGAACAAAGTAATAAATGAGAGTGACTCTGCCCAGAAAGCTACTAGGCACAGTAGAGCCTCTCAAATAGACATGGATTGTTTGGTTAATGCTAAAAAGGCTCTGTACTTCTTCCCAGGGGACAGAATGCAGGTGTCAGAACACAGGTGAACGTCAGAGAGTCGGAGAGCTGACGCAGCTGCTGAAAGTTTTGATATTCATTTACTCAAGCAAGGTCACCACGGTCCTTTACTCAATTACAAGGTCACCGTGGAACTA
This sequence comes from Aepyceros melampus, assembly GCA_006408695.1. NCBI lineage: Eukaryota > Metazoa > Chordata > Mammalia > Artiodactyla > Bovidae > Aepyceros > Aepyceros melampus. The sequence continues at coordinate 449,556 of SJXQ01004779.1, forward strand.
ACTTAGGTATTTTTTCATTGTGTCACCAAAATTCTTCCTCTCTATTATATTATCCCTATTCAGAAAATATACAAACGTACCCTAACAGTATCTTCCTTTAGAATTAAATCTTTGTCTGGTTATACCTTATTTTCTGTTCCCTTCCACAGGAGAACTTCCAGAAAGTTGTCTGTGTGCTGTCTCTATATCCTCACTTACGTTCAGCTTTTTGCTTTTCCTATTATTAATGGTTTACCAGTCCAGCCTGGCTTTGGTACCATCATCAAATTGCACTGAAACTGCTCTTGTCAAAGTCAGTGACCTCCATGTTGTCAAAGACAAAAAGCACGTTTTTCCATCTTCCCTCTTGTATAAAACACACTCCTTTCTTGACTTCCAGACGATACTCTTCTGGGTATTTCCTCCCTCTGTTACTGGCCATTCCATCTAACTTTTGTTGTTGCTGTTGCTGTTTTTTCCTCTCTCTTTAACTTTCTTCATACAACTCCTTCTTCATAATACTCCTTCAGTATTTTTGCCTTGAGAATCCCATGAACAGTATGAAGAGGCAAAAAGATAGGACATTGAATGATGAACTCCCCAGGTCGGTAGGTACACAATAGGCTACTGGAGATCAGTGGAGAATCAATTCCAGAAAGAATGAAGAGACAGAGCCAAAACAAAAACAACACCCAGTTGTGGATGTGAGTGGTGATGGAAGCAAAGTCTGATGCTGTAAAGAGCAATATTGCATAGGAATCTGGAATGTTAGGTCCGTGAATCAAGGCAAATTGGAAGTGGTCAAGCAGGAGATGGCAAGTAATTGAATTCCTATCTCTCTGCTAAATATTCCTTCATTTATGTTTTTGGCCCATACCTCTTCCCTGAGCTCCAGATCTGTTCACCCACATGCCTGCTTGACAGCCCCATAACCTCGTGGTCATTCGAGGATCCACATTCCAAGGCAGACTCCTGTTTCCTCTTGAATTTCCCTTCTCTGTGTTAGTAAGATCATCAGTTATTTAACATTAAAGTTATAAATGTAAGTGCAACCCCTCCCTTATTCTTCCTTCTCCCTCTTACCCTTCACATCCAATCCACCTAGTGTTGAAGTGCTAGTCACTCAGGCATGTCTGACTCTATGCAGCCCAGGGACCATAGACCACCAAGCCCGTCCATCCACGGAATTCTTCAGGCAAGAGTACTGGAGTGGGTTGCCATTTCCTTCTCCATGGGATCTTCCCAACTCAGGGATCGAACCTGGGTCTCCCATGCTGCAGGCAGGCTCTTTACTGTCTGAGCCACCAGGAATCCCAACCCATCAAACCTTGATTATTTATTTCTAACATGGATCTCAGCTCTGTCCCAGATGCTGCATCTCCTTTGTCACCTCCACATTCCAACCACCATCCTCTTCCGTCCTAACGAACATAGTAGCCTCTTGGCATACCGCCTTACTTCCATTGTCATTCATCTCCTGCCAATTTTCTTTACCTCAGAGACAATGATATTTATAAACATGTAAATAAAATTACATTGCCTTCTAATTCAATTCCTTGGATGAGTGCCCGATACATTTAGAATAAAATCTGGACACCTGCAGCACCCTGATCTGATCTCAGTCTCTCTTTGCAATATGCCTTATTCCTCATCATTCCTTCAATGATTCATCATCTTCCTCATCATTACCCTCCAGCCATCAGGTATATCCTCATCATTATCTCACATCATAATCCCATGCTTATTTCCTTCATAAGGCATACAGTAGGCTTAAAAATATTTCCTTAAGTGATACCCACATTCTAATTCCTGGAATATGTGTCATTTTATGTGGCAGAAAAACCTTCCAATGATGATCAAGTTAAAGATCTTGAGATGGGGAGATTATCCTGACTTCTCCAAAGGAAATCTAAATGCCATCACAAGTGTCCTTTATAAGAGGAAGGCTGAAGAAGATGTTACCATGAAAGAGAAGGTGGCAACATGATCATGGAGGCAGAAACTGGTATGATGAGGCCACAAGCCCAGGAATGCCAGTGGTCATTAGAAGCTGAAAGCAGCAAAGAGGGGTTTCCCCCCCAGAACCTCTAAGATGACGGCAGCCCTGCTGACACCTGGATTTCAACACCAGTTATACTTATTGGTCCTCAGGAGCATTACAGAATACATTCTTTTAAGTTGCTGGGTTTGCGGTCATTTGCTACGGCAGCCACAGGAAAATGATTCAGGGTTCTCATAACTTGTGATGATTTTATCTATCTATTTTAGTCAAGTTCTCCCTTTATAGTCCATAAGCTCTATGAGAACAGAATTACATCTGTCTCTATTGTTTTCCATCGTATGACCAGTACTTTGCCGTTAGTAGTTCAGTAAGTGTATTTTGGGTGAATTGATTAATTTACCTTTCAGTAAAGTGTTACACTTTAAGAGATCATTCAAAAGTTTTACATCCAACCTTTTGTCTTTAGGCTGTGATCTCCAATATCAGTCAAAGAAGCAGGAAACTTTTCTTCCTGTCTCAGCTCCACCCAACCCAAAGCCAATCCATCAGCCACTCTCCAGTCCTAAATATGTATTTGAGTTGGCTGAAAGCTTTGTTCAGGATTTTCTTTGTATAGTTCAATTCAGTCACTCAGTTGTGTCCAACTCTTTGCAACCCCATGTACTGAAGAACGCCAGGCCTCCCTGTCCATCACCAACTCCCGGAGCTTACCTAAACTCGTGTCCATTGAGTCGGTGATGCCATCCAACCATCTCGTCCTCTGTCGCCTCCTTCTCCTCCTGCCCTCAATCTTTCCCAGCATCAGGGTCTTTTCAAAGGAGTCAACTCTTCACATCAGGTGGCCAAAGTATTGGAATTTCAGCTTCAGCATCAGTCCTTCCAATGAATATTCAGGATTGATCTCCTTTAGAATGGACTGGTTGGATCTCCTTGCAGTTCAAGGGACTCTCAAGAGTCTTCTCCAACACCACAGTTCAAAAGTATCTATTCTTCACTGCTCAGCTTTCTTTATAGTCCAACTCTTACATCCATATATGACTACTGGAAAAACTATAGCCTTGACTAGACAGATCTTTGTTGACAAAGTAATGTCTATGCTTTTTTAATATGCTGTCTAGGTCATAACTTTTCTCCTAAGGAGTAAGCTTCTTTTAATTTCATGGCTGCAGTCACCATCTGCAGTGATTTTGAAGCCCCCCAAAATAAAGTCAGCCACTGTTTCCACTGTTTCCCCATCTATCTACCATGAAGTGATGGGACCGGATGCCATGAGCTTAGTTTTCTCAATATTGAGCTTTAAGCCAACTTTTACACTCTCCTCTTTCACTTTCATCAAGAGGCTCTTTAGATCTTCTTCACTTTCTGCCATAAGGGTGATGTCATCTGCATATCTGAGGATATTGATATTTCTCCCAGCAATCTTGATTCCAGCTTGTGCTTCATCCAGCCCAGTGTTTCTTATGATGTACTCTGCATATTTCTTTGTAACCAATCCAGTATATCTTTCTTCAGCATTACCCTACCTCCACTTTACTCCAAACTCCTAGACTCTCTTCTTGGACTAAAAAAAAGCCCTTCTTAACTGATTTACCTACTTCACTTTTTTTCCCTTTCTAATCTGACCTGCCTCTTGAGAAATCTGTATGCAGGTCAGGAAGCAACAGTTAGAACTGGACATGGAACAACAGACTGGTTCCAAATAGGAAAAGGAGTACATCAAGGCTGTATATTGTCACCCTGCTTATTTAACTTATATGCAGAGTACATCATGAGAAATGCTGGACTGGAAGAAACACAAGCTGGAATCAAGATTGCTGGGAGAAATATCAATAATCTCAGATATGTAGATGACACCACCCTTATGGCAGAAAGTGAGGAGGAGCTAAAAAGACTCTTGTTGAAAGTGAATGAGGAGAGTGGAAAAGTTGGCTTGAAGCTCAACATTCAGAAAACGAAGATCATGGCATCTGGCCCCATCACTTCATGGGAAATAGATGGGGAAACAGTAGAAACAGTGTCAGACTTTGTTTTTTGGGGCTCCAAAATCACTGCAGATGGTGACTGCAGCCATGAAATTAAAAGGCGCTTACTCCTTGGAAGAAAAGTTATGACCAACCTAGATAGTATATTCAAAAGCAGAGACATTACTTTGCCGACTAAGGTCCGTCTAGTCAAGGCTATGGTTTTTCCTGTGGTCATGTATGGATGTGAGAGTTGGACTGTGAAGAAGGCTGAGCGCCGAAGAATTGATGCTTTTGAACTGTGGTGTTGGAGAAGACTCTTGAGAGTCCCTTGGACTGCAAGGAGATCCAACCAGTCCATTCTGAAGGAGATCAACCCTGGGATTTCTTTGGAAGGAATGATGCTAAAACTGAAGCTCCAGTACTTTGGGCACCTTATGCGAAGAGTTGACTCATTGGAAAAGACCCTGATGCTGGGAGGGATTGGGGGCAGGAGGAGAAAGGGACGACCGAGGATGAGATGGCTGGATGGCATCACAGACTCAATGGACGTGAGTCTGAGTGAACTCCGGGAGTTGGTGATGGACAGGGAGGCCTGGCGTGCTGTGATTCATGGGGTCGCAAAGAGTCGGACACGACTGCGCAACTGAACTGAACAATAAATAAATTTGGTCCCATAACATTATGTTTAGTGTCCTTCAGTGACTTCTTTGACCAACATCATTAACACAGTCTACAAAGATTTTATTGTTTGTCCACTCCTACTTCTCCAGCATTTTACCATGAAACCCATTTCTTATCTTTGTACAGTAGCAGGGAAGCTTAGGCTGACTAAGATATTCAGGTACTGTTTATCCTCTTCACCAGACTGTGCACTCTAAGAGGGCTGCTGCTGCTGCTAAGTCACTTCAGTCGTGTCCGACTCTGTGCAACCCCATAGACGGCAGCCCACCAGGCTCCCCCATCTCTGGGGTTCTCCAGGCAAAAACACTAAGAGGGCATGAGGGTAGAAATCATATATTTTATTAAAATTATTTCTGCAGTCACAGAATTTATCAAAGGGTCCAATTTAGCAGTAGATTCTTTCCAACAATTAAAAAATGTTGAATGAGTGAATGGTAACAAATAAAAATATTTTAATTTTTTTAAAGAACTGCTTTGATTTTTATGGTGACTTTAAATTTCAAAGAGTTTTTACACACTATTGCACTTAATATTCCTAGGGATCCTGTAACAAAGACAGAATAGGTAATGTGATTCTTTTCACTTTTGTAAGAGGAAGAATCGGGCTCTCAGAGGTTTAAATGACTTAGCCAGTATAATATGGCTAGCAAGTTTTCAAAGGGGTAATTATGGTACACACAAGTGTAGGACACAACCCGCACTCTATGTCTAAGCATAAACTTACTGTCTTGATTGTAGCATTTCAAGCAGTGTGCACTGTGAGTGCATTAATTAATTTAATCCAGAAAATAACCCCATGAAGCAGGTACCCCTGTGTTCTCATTTTAAGGTGGAAGAAGTTGATTTGTGGTTGAGTGACTTTAAAGAAAACCCACGTTGACGTTTGGGAGAAAGAAGGCTTAAACTTAGGTCTGTGCATTCCAAAGCCCCAGATTCTTAGTGGCTCACCTGGGAGATGCTTGTTTAATACTGAGGTGTTTCAGATACACGAAAAGCATAAAAACTAATATAATGTGATCCATTATTTTACCATTCAACATAAGAAATAAAGCGTCACAGATACATGTGTGGTTTCCGAAATCTTTTGTCGTATTTTCTTCTCTCACTGATAGAGTTAACTAGTTTTCATTAACAATAATTCCAGTATAACGTTTACACTAAGAAGAGCAATCAGTCTTTGGAAGGAGGAAGATTTCTCTATTGTTCTAATCCATGCATGAGAAAAAATATACAAGGAAAAGTAGCTTGTGCAAGTCCCACCCCG
>SJXQ01004780.1:12380-34511 GCA_006408695.1 Aepyceros melampus
AGAAAGTGAAGAGGAGCTAAAAAGCCTCTTGTTGAAAGTGAAAGAGGAGAGTGGAAAAGTTGGCTTAAAGCTCAACATTCAGAAAACGAAGATCATGGCATCTGGTCCCATCACTTCATGGGAAATAGATGGGGAAACAGTAGAAACAGTGTCAGACTTTATTTTTTTGGGCTCCAAAAATCTCTGCAGATGGTAATTGCAGTCATGAAATTAAAAGACGCTTACTCCTTGTAAGAAAAGTTACGACCAACCTAGATAGTATATTGAAAAGCAGAGACATTACTTTGCCAACTAAGGTCTGTTTAGTCAAGGCTATGGTTTTTCCTGTGGTCATGTATGGATGTGAGAGTTGGACTGTGAAGAAGGCTGAGCACCAAAGAATTGATGCTTTTGAACTGTGGTGTTGGAAAAGACTCTTGAGAGTCCCTTAGACTGCAAGGAGATCCAACCAGTCCATTCTGAAGGAGATCAACCCTGGGATTTCTCTGGAAGGAATGATGCTAAAACTGAAGCTCCAGTACTTTGGGCACCTTATGCGAAGAGTTGACTCATTGGAAAAGACCCTGATGCTGGGAGGGATTGGAGGCAGGAGGAGAAGGGGATGACCGAGGATGAGATGGCTGGATGGCATCACAGACTCAATGGACCTGAGTCTGAGTGAACTCTGAGAGTTGGTGATGGACAGGGAGGCCTGGCGTGCTGCGATTCATGGGATCGCAAAGAGTCAGACACGACTGAGCGACTGAATGAATGAATTGGCCATATATATGTCTTCTTTGGAAATATTTAAGTTGCTTTCTCATTTTGTGTTTTGCTTTGTTTTTTGAACCAGAATACTTACTAAATGACTAATTGTTCCATCCCTAAAGTATACTGGATGCCACAAGAGCAGGTTTCTCAGATTTGGGTATGGTTCCTTCAGGGACCTCATGTCTAAACCTGTGGTACACCATGCCAATGGCAGTTTGCCACTTAGTCTTGGCACTGGAGCTGTTCTATTTGCCACAGGCCCACTCCTCAAGGTGGTCAAATCACAGTGACATCATATTACGCATATCTCATTGAGACACCTTTCATTCCATCTGTCGTCTTATTTCTGTAGCCTAGTCCAAAAAACTATCTTTTTTTAACCTTTAAAAGAGCTACAAATCTCTTCATTATAAGCAAAGGCATTTATTTGGCCCATGATCTCTGTCATTGTCTTCTTCAGAAACAAATAGTAGTAATACAACAGATTTCAAACAACATATTAACAAATTTTCTTTTTGAAAAATTATGAACTTAATCATAGAGGATCTATAATTTGGAATATTAAAATTTCACTTTTTCTGAGTGCAAGTTGCCCTTAAAAGGTTGTGTAGAAAATATTTATCTTATTAACTAAGAATTTACATATATGTGTGTGTCTAGTGTACTAAGAAAATATTTCAATACAATTATGATGTATGTTTAACCCTTGTAAAATCAGTTTATCTAGGTTTTTTTTTTTTCTATTGAATTAAGAATGATTTCCTAATATGTTTTGAATATTAACCCCATATCAGATATATGAGCTAACCAGTATTTTCTCCCGTTCTGTAGGACATTTTTAAAATTTTGTTGATTATTTAATTTGTCACAAAGAAATTTTTGAGTGTCATGCTATCTCACTTGTCTGTTTTTGCTTTGATTGTTTGCGCTTTTGTTGTCATTTCAAAGAAACCATTGCCCAGACCAATGTCACATAACTTTTCTTATATTTTCTTCTAGAAATTATACAGTTTCAAGTCTTATATTTAATACATTTTGAATTGATTTTTTTAATGTATAGTGTAAAATAAGGGTCAAATTTCAGCATTTTGCATACGTATATTCTATTTTCCCAGTACCATTTGATGAGAAGGAGATCCTTTCCTTATTAATCATTCTTGGCCTCTCCTTGAATGTTAGTTGACCGTATATGCGAGGTTTATTTCTGGGATCTTTGGTTCCATTGGTCTTTATATCTGCTTCTAGTCTAGAACCATACTGTCTTAATTGCTATAATTTGTAATTTGAAATCTGAAAATGTGATAAGCACAGTTTTGCTCTTCTTTCTCAAGATTGCTTTGGCTATGTGGGGCCTTTGTGATTCCATATGAATTTTAGGATTGCTTTTCCTTTTTCTGGAGAATCCCATGGATGGAGAAGCCTAGTAGGTTACAGTCCACGGGGTTGCAAAGAGTCGGACACGACTGGCGACTTCACTTTCACCTTCACCTTTCCTTTTTCTGTAAAAAATACCATTGGGATTTTGATAGAAATTGCACTCAGTCTGTAGATTACTTATAGACATTTTAACATTGATTTTTCTGATCCATGAATACATAGATATAATTTATTTTTGTATCAGTGTTTTATAGTTTTCAGTGTACAAGCATTTTAGCACCTTGGTTAAGTTTATTCCTAAGTTTTCTTTTTTTTTTCAGTATTGTGGTAAATAAGATTATTTTCTTAATTTCTTTTTCAGGTACCTTGTTGTTATTATTCAGAAATATAACTTATATTTACTTTGTATCCCACAACTTTAAAACTAGACAAAGCACTACAAGAAAATGATAGCCCGATGTTCTTTGAGAGCATAGAATCAAAGCCTCACAAAATACTAGCAATCCAAGTTTAGCAGCACATTAAAAGGATCATATATCTTGATCAAGTGATGCTTATTCCTAAACCAAAAGGATAGTTCAACATAAATCATTTAATGTGACATACCAAATACACAGAATGATAGATGAAAATCACATGTTCATATCAAAATATGGAGAAAAAGCGTTCGTTTAAATTTGCTAGCCTTTCATTATCAAGGCTCTCAGCAAACTTAGCAGGAAAGCACGTCAACATAATAAGCGACATACATGACAAGCTCAGGGAACGTCCCTGGTGGCTCAGTGGTGAAGAATCTGCCTGCGATGCAGAAGACACAGGGGACCTGGGTTTGATCCCTGGGTCAGGAAGATCTCCTGGAGGAGGGCATGATAACCCACTCCAGTACTCTTGCCTGGAGAATTCCGAGCCTGGCAGGCTGCAGTCCATAGGGTCCACAGAGTTGGACATGACTGAAGCAACTTAGCATGCATGCATGACAAGCTCACAGATAATCTCATACTCAATGTTGAAAAGCCAAAAGCACTTACTCTAAGATAAGGACCAAGACAAGGATGCCCACTGTCACACAACTTTTGACTGGATGGCATCACTAACTCAATGGACGTGAGTCTAGTGAACTCCCGGAGATGGTGATGGACAGGGAGGCCTGGCGTGCTGCAATTCATGGGGTCGCAAAGAGTTGGACACGACTGAGCGACTGAACTGAACTGAACTGAAATAGAAAATCCAGCTGAGACAATTAGTCAAGAAAAAGAAATAGAGAGCATCCAAGTTGGAAAAGGAGAAATAAAATTATCTGTTTATAGATGATATGAGCTCATATGTAGAAAATTCTAAAGAATCCAAGAACACAGTCATACACACAGACAAAATGCTCAAAGTTATTTTAAAGTACTGATCTCCCTGTGCTCTGCAAGAACAATAGTCAACCACAGAGTAATCCATTCTACCCAGAAACAGAAGTTCTGCATATTTTTTTGCTAAAATCATGAATCAAAACACTTTCCCTGGGTTAATTATTTTTCCACTAGCTTCATTGGCTTGACCACTTTCTTGACCACTTTTCAGGGCTTCCCTGGTGGCTCAGTGGTAAAAGAATCAGCCTGCCAATGCAGGAGGCATAAGTCTGATCCCTGAAGGAAATGGCAACCCTCTCCAATATTCTTATCTGGGAAACCCCACCTGATACGAAGAACTGACTCATTGGAAAAGATCCTGATGCTGGGAAATACTGAAGGGAAAGGAGACGGAGACAGCAGAGGATGAGATAGTTAGATAGCATTACCAACTCAATGGACATGAATTTGAGCAAACTCTGGGAGATAGTGAAGGACAGAGAAGCCTGGAGTGCTACAGTCCATGGGTCACAAAGAGTCGGACACATCTTAGCAACTGAAAACCAACAACAACTTTCCTATGGTTTTCAATTTCCCAATGAATGATTCAGATGCCTTTCAGCCCCTAACATCTGGAGTCATTCAAGTTGAGTCTCCCTTGCACCCAAGCATCTTCCCCAGCAGGAATAACTTTGTTGCTGTTGTTGAGTCACTAAGTCATGTCTGACTCTTTTGTGACGCCATGGTCTAGAGCCTGCCAGGTTCCTCTGTCCATGGGATTTCCCAGGCAAGAATACAGATTGAGTTGCTGTTTTCTACTATGGGGACCTTCCAGACCCAGGGATTGAACATACCTCCCCTACATTGTTAACTTACCTATCCATTTTAAACATTTATATATTAAGATTATGCCATTGCATGAAATAGAAATTCCCTTTTTCTAACTTTATTCTTTGTGGGAAGGCTGGACTTCAAGCAAGGCACTTAATGACCATGATTTGATAAATTAATAAATCCTATGGAGAACAAAGGAAGTCTGGTAGTTACATGAGAATAACTGACAGAGTGCACAAAAAGATTTTTAAATATGCAAAGACTAGAGAGACATTACTTTGAACTATAGTTGACTCACACTGGTTGAAAAAGAAGCAAAAGGAGCAGAGAGAATAAATAATAGCACTTAAAATATTGTAAGACCAATTCAATAACAGACCAAACTAATGAAGAATTTAACCGTCAATATAGAATATTACATTCAATGAAACATATTAGGAAGAATAAAAATAGACATTTTGCAAAATGGAAAAATATAGTCAGAGACCCTTTGTAGCTGGTGAAAAGCCTTTCAGTTATCACTCTCATGCTAAATCCGGGAGTTGGTGAGGGACAGGGAGGCCTGGTGTGCTGCAGTCCATGGGGTCGCAAAGAGTTGGACCTGACTGAGTGACTGAACTGAACTGAATACAGTTTTTAGTAGAGCCAAGCAATGCTATTTAATTTTTAAAGCTAAAAATCAAAAATTTCATTCTAGAAATGTAGAAAATGTGGAAAATAGAAAATTAGAAGGAAAATTAAGACCTTTTTCATTATTCAGCTCTTCCCTACTTCTTAGGTTCATTTGTCAGTAAATATCCTTTCTGAAATATTCTGGAATCTATGGAAACCTGTATTTCTGTTGTTTAAGAAAGGATTAATTAAATACTCTCTGGAAAAGGCAGTCTTTAATGCTTGTTCAGATGGTCCCCTTTTAACCTGACTGAAAGTCCTTACTGAGTGTGTAGCATTCTGCCCAGTGGTCCTGATCTCAGGGGCCTTGGCCGCGGTTGTGGGAAATAGGGCCTCTGTTCCTGGCCAGAGAGTGAAGCTGAGCTGCAGCAGTGAGAATCCTAGCCTCTAGACCGGTGCTTAGTGCCGAGGCTCTGGCCTCTCACTTTTCATATTTTCCAGCTTCTTTTTGTTATTTGAAGAAAGGAATTATTTTAGTGTTGTTCCTCCTATTTAATCTACTTCATTTAATCTACTGAGGACAAGTTGATGATTCTCCACCTGGAATACATAATAGGATTACCTATGGAAGTTTTTTGAGTAGTTATATTTATTCTCCTCTTATTCTGCAATTTCTAATTCAGGATTTTTGAAATGGATGTCAGACAACCTGCATTTGTAAAAATTTCATTTATGATTATATTACAACTCTCTTCAAGCTTGGAGACATTTACCTGGCACTGATCCACAAACGTGTTTTTTTATATTTTGCTGTTTAGTCCTGAAATTTGGGGAAAAAAAAAAAAGAAAGAAAGAAAACACCCTGCTTTTAAAAGACCGTCAGGTCAATCCAGGTTGTCTGTTCAAGTATATGTGTTCATCATATGCATAATTACCTTTAAAACAGATGATGGCATTGATCATCTTTTAGTTGCAGTAACTCTTAAAAGATTTGGTTTTGTACTGAATAAGAAAAAAATAAAATAGTAACATTAGAAAAAATCTGACAGGAAACAGAACTTGGAAGTAACTGTCACTTATTCTCACTCACTTGAGAATCGGTGATTAAGAATTTCATAAACAATATTCAGTCTAGCTCTTTGCTTAGATCTGGAAACTTTTCAAACTGTCCTTGAGAAACAAACCAACAAACAAACTTCAAAACTCTTCTATGTATTGAGCCACAAAGTATATAAACCTGGAGCAAACATAACAAATTGTTAAGTTTTAGTTGAAAGTGGTATTGGATCTCCTTTTATCTATGTGCCCATATGTATGGATGAGCACTCACGTGCACACAGGATAGCTCCTGAAGTAGCGTGAAAATGCAAAGCCTCCTGCTTTAGAAACACTGCATGGATTGCTGGGTTCAGCCACGTCGTCTGATAGTTGTGTCCACCCAAACTTGATTGCTTTGGCTTTGCTGAATTGGCTTCTGTGTCATAGCACAGCTGAAGTTGAGAATGTTATTACAAGAAATGTCACGGCACTTCTGACATTACTGTACTGTAAGGATGTAAGTGTGGGTGTAATTTCTAATATTCTTTTTAAGACACATGGGAAATGTTTTTCTGGTTACAGTGTCAGTAATAGGTCTTTTCCTGAATGAGTATATTGTTTTCATTTCAAGGATACGGTGACCCATTAAATGAAATATTGATCCTTCTTTGTGTTGACTACTAGAAAGCTTCAAGCTAAATTTGTGTCCCATCTCCAGCAGATGCAGGAAACATTGGGTATGTCTTCAGTGTACTCATCTTGCTTCTGACACCATCCTCCTTTCCTATCCTCATTTTCCCTCTGTCCCAATTTTCTCACTCTTGATTTATTTTATTTGCAGCGTTGAATATATTTTTACAAGAAGACTGTTTTAAGATATCTCTTTTAACAGGAAAAGAATATAAAGTGAGTTCAAGCTAATCATTATCACACGGTACCAACCACCTAATTTAAATAACTTTACCTTTAATCTATATATCTTTATATACATCTGTGTATGTGTGTGTATACACACACACACACACACACACACACACACACATATATGTATATATCTGGAGGAGGAAATGGCAATCTACTCCAGTATTCTTGCCTGAAAAATCCATGGAGAGAAGCTTGGCAGGCTTCTCTGTCCATAAAATCCATGGTGAGTCTGTCCATAGGGTCACAAAGATTTGAACGTGACAGCAACTGAGCTTACACATAAATATATGTATGCACACATAAATATGTGTGTATAGCCCTTTAGCATTAGTTGCTCCATTGTGTCCGATTCTTTGCAACCACATGGACTGTAGCCAGCCAAGCTTCTCTGTCCATGGAATTCTCCGGGCAAGAATACTGCAGTGGGTTGCTATGCCCTTCTCCAGGGGATCTTCTGACCCAGGGATCAAACTCAGATCTCCTGTACTGTAGGCTGATTCTTTACCATCTGAGTCACCAGGGAAGCCCAAACATATACATATATAAATACATATGAATATAAATGATATGCTTTTGCAATGATCAAAATAATATAATTTTGCAATGATATTCTTTTGATTGTTATCATTCAGTCACTAATTTAGCATATGATTTAATTCATGGTTTAAATAAGAATGTACAGTAATATATTAAAATGAGCAAGATTATTACCAGAGAACTTTAGAGAGAGCTTTTTATTTGTTAGCCTGAATTAATGTGTCATAAAAGAAAGTGTACAAAGAGAGTAATTATTACAGTTCAGTAAGTCCCCTGCATAGGAACATTCAAGATGAGAACTTTAAAAGATGAGAATGTGTCTTTCGTTAATGTCAGGTGTGAGTGAAACTGTAGCTTGTCTTCCGTCTCCTATTGCTGCTGATCCTTCAGCTCTACCATCTTGAACCTCTTCTCTCTGCTCCAGTTAGTAAATCGCCTTGCCTGTTAACTTGGTGCCAGGCTCTGTATGCCAGCTGTTGTATTGTACATGGTACTTTTCAAGGTACTATACTGTATGATTAAAAATGTTACCTTTATTTTTTGTGCTTGTTTTATTTTTGTGTTGTTTATGAGATTGTTATAAATTTGTTACAGTACTATACAGCAGCTTGTGATTGTTGGGTACCTAGGCTAACTTTATTGGACTTAACAAAAAAATTGGAATGGTCTCTTAGAACAGAATATTTTAGTATATAGGGAACTTATCTTAGGAATGTAATTCAATGGATAAAACTTTAATTAAATGGATAAAACGATCCCTGCCTTTAGATACTTCCTGAATAGACTCAATAGGCAAGCATTTAATTTAATTAATCATTTAATGTAATCAATTTATTCTATTACATTTCCAGTCCTAAGCATTGTTGCGGATCATCTGTACTAAATGTTTTCATGATTTTTAAATTCAGTTTAAATTGAAATGTTTTCTAAAAGAAATATAGTAATAACTATAAACTCAGAGGAATTTTAAAAGATTTATTGTGACTACCATATTTAATATTCTCACAAAAACAATTATGAAAATAAAGCTTAGGAAGTAAAAACAAATGTTATGTTGCAATATGAAAATTGCTCTGCTCCTCATTAGAACAAATGTTATAATTTCTTAAAACTACTCTTAATTTAATATGCTTTTCTTTTCATGCATAATAATTGTAAGAAATCCTTCTGTTTGTAATCACATTTTTCCAGAAGTAATAAAACCATAAAGCAAACTTTTAAAACTTGGAAATAATTTCTTCCTTTGAAAATAGATTTTCAAGTTTTCTAAACATTTTTCTCATTGGAACAACTTTTTTTTCTTGCATAAATAATTTTAAATATAATAAAGGATGTTTGAGGTTCTCTGCTATTTCATTAATTTTATATTTGAAACAGGAAAATCATGTTATTACATTTACAGTGAAATGTTCACTGTTGCCATTTACCTATGTGTATAGGATGTAATATACTTTTTGCTCATGAAATACAAAAAGTACAGATAACTATTCCTTAATGTATAATTAATATTGCTAGGTTTTTCCTATTGTACTCTTAAGTAAGTCATATATAAATAATTCTATCTGTATTTAACAGACAAATTTGCCAAAGCTGTACTACTTGCATGTACTGACAACCACCAGGGAGTTAATGACCCCAAAATTTACGCCATTATTTTCTTCATCTAGTAGGAAATTAGAGTCACCATATAATCTATTATTTTTCACTCCATAGGCACAAATTGTTGTTGTTATTCAGTCACCCAGTCGTGTCTGACTCTTCACGACCCCATGGACTGCAGCATGCCAGGCTTTCCTGTCCCTCCCCAACTCCCAGAGTTTGCCCAAGTTCATGTCCACTGAATCGGTGATGCCATCCAACCCTTTCGTCTTCTGTCACCCTCTTCTCCTTCTGCCTTCAATCTTTCTGTGCATTGGAGTCTTTTCCAATGAGTCAGCTGTTCACATCGAGTGGCCAAAGTATAGAATTTCAGTCCTTCCAAAGAGTATTCAGGGTTGCTTTCTTTTGAGATTGACTGGTTTGATCTCCTTGTTGTCCAATGGACTCTCAAGAGTCTTCTCCAGCACCACAGTTTGAAAGTATCAATATTTCTGCACTCTGCCTTCTTTATTGTCCAGCTACCACATCTGTACATGACTACTGAAAAGATGTATATTGACAACCTGCTGCTGCTGCTAAGTCGCTCCAGTCGTGTCCGACTCTGTGCGACCCTATAGACAGCAGGCCAACAAGCTTCCCTGTCCCTGGGATTCTCCAGGCAAGAACACTGGAGTGGGTTGCCATTTCCTTCTCTAATGCATGAAAGTAAAAAGTGAAAGTGAAGTAGCTCAGCCGTGTCCGCCTCTAGCGACCCCATGGACTGCAGCCTACCAGGCTGTTCCAACCATGGGATTTTCCAGGCAAGAGTACTGAGGTGGGGTGCCATTGCCTTCTCCTAATATGTGACAAATGCTATTGTTAGTCACACTGACTTAACTTGATGCTTTACATTGCTGATATGTGATACTCTTCTAATTTCTATACATTTATTTTTGGGACAAAAGTTTTCCAGCCTAAGGAAAATTAAGATGTACTACTTAAGACTAGAATTTCTTTTTAGTATGGATTTTTTCCTTATCCCATAGAAGGTTACTGTGTTTCACATTGAAAAATGAAAGTCACTCAGTTGTATCTGACTCTTTGTGACCCCATGGACTATATACAGTCTGTGGAATTCTCCAGGCCAGAATACTGGAGTGGGTAGCCTTTCCCTTCTCCAGGGCATTTTCCCAACACAGGGATCAAACCCCGGTCTCCCACATTGCAGGCAGATTCTTTACCAACCGAGCCACTACATACACATATATTTTGTGGTATAAGTATATACCAGAACTCATATATTTTTGGTGGGAATGATACAATTGCTTTGAAAAACACATTGGCAAAATTATAGATGCTTTGAGTGATGTTAGTTTCCTCCAGAAGATTTAAGTTTTCTCAGAAGAAAAGGTCATGAGAATATTACCTTTATTTCATTGTTGTTCAGTCTTGCAGTAACGTCTGACTCTTTATAGCCCCATGGATTGCAGCATGCCAGGCTTCCCTGTCCTTCACCATCTCCTGGAGCTTGCTTGAAACTCCTGTCCATTGAGTCAGAGATGCCATCCAGCCATCTCATCCTCCATTATCCCCTTTTTCTCCTGCCTTCAATCTTTTCCAGCATCAGGGTCTTTTCAAATGAGTCAGTTCTTCACATCAGGTGGCCAATGAATTGGAACTTAAGCTTCAGCATCAGTCTTTCAAATGAATACTCAGGACTGACTTCCTTTAGGATTGACTGATTTGATCTCCTTACTGTCCAGAGGACTCTCAAGAGTCTTCTCGAGCACCATAGTTTAAAGACATCAATTCTTTGGTGCTCAACCTTTTTTATTGTCCCGTTCTCACATCCATACATGACTACTGGAAAAACCATAGCTTTGACTATACAGACCTTTGTAGACAAAGAAATGTCTCTGCTTTTTAATATGCTGTCTAGGTTTGCCAACAAAGGTCTGTCTAGTCAAGGCTATGGTTTTTCTTGTGGTCATGTGTGGATGTGAAAGTTGGACTGTGAAGAAAGCTGAGTGCCGAAGAACTGATACTTTTGAACTGTGGTGTTGGAGAAGACTCTTGAGAGTCCCTTGGACTGCAAGGAGATCCAACCAGTCCATTCTGAAGGAGATCAGTCCTAGGTGTTCATTGGAGGGAATGATGGTGAAGCTGAAACTCCAGTACTTTGGCCACCTCATGTGAAGAGTTGACTCACTGGAAAAGACTGATGCTGGGAGGGATTGGGGGCAGGAGGAGAAGGGGACGACAGAGGATGAGATGGCTGGATGGCATCACAGACTCGATGGACGTGAGTCTGAGTGAACTCCGGTAGTTGGTGATGGACAAGGAGGCCTGGAGTGCTGTGATTCATGGGGTCACAAAGAGTCAGACACGACAGAGCGACTGAACTGAACTGAACTAGGTTTGCCATAGCTTTCTTCCAAGGAGCAAATGTCTTTTAATTTCATGGCTGCAGTCACCATCTGCAGTGATTTTGGAGTCCAAGAAAGTAATGCCTGTCACTTTAAATAATACTGGTTTATTTTCAACTCCTTGGGTTTCTTATAACAGAATCTTGCCTTTCTTGAAGCTATCCATTCTGCAAATGTCACCTAAAATTGTTCCCAACCTGAAGATAGGAATATTAAAGGCACAATCATTTTCTTCAAGTGACTCAGGATTATAGACAGACTTGAACATATCCACATTAATAAGTGTAATATAAACATAAAATGTGTTAGTTTTATGACAGTTGAGGAAGCATTCGCATTATACACTTATACTTTCATTCTTCTTGACTCTAGATGTGGAAAATAAAAAAATCTCAAACTCTATTTCAGCTGAGTGGTCATGTGATCCAGTTCTAGCCAATGAAATAATTTAGAACTTTTCTGTAGATATCTTGACTTCTAAAGAAACAGACAATATCTCACTAGCGAAATATTTTTGGCCTTCCTCATTATTCCGGCTTGGAACACAAGTTGGAGAAAAGAAGTTGTAACAAGAAGATATCAATACATCTGTTTCCCTGAATACATCTGTTACTTGGGTAGTCTACCCCCAGATTTCATATATAATTAATCTAATCGATCCCGGACTTCTTTAGCCATTGCAGTAGGGCTACGTGTATTCTTAGGACAAACAATGAGATGGGAAAACAACAGCTAATTTTGCAGGCAGAATACAGAGAAATATAGATGGACTGAGTCTACATGAAAAGTATATCATTCTATCTAAACTTTGAAAAATGAACAGGCTTTTTTGGATGTAAATACTAAGGAATGGTGAGATTACCTGCATTTGAAGTACCACATGAGGTGTAAGAAAAATGCAAAGTTGAAATGGAGAGGATATGTGGACCATTTATGGGAGAGAACTCTGAGAAGTAATTTGATGTTGTTTTGCGAGTGACTTGGGTTTTATATACTCAGATCTTCTCCTGTGATCTCAGTGATTCTTAGGTAGGAAGTTCTTTAGGGGTTCCTGGACCTAATTTCAAAGCATAGGCATGTGTATATGTGTGGCTTCCCCTCAACAACAAGTAAAGTTCAGATATCAGTGGTGTCCAAAAATTCAAGTAAATGTAACTCAGTTCTGATGCCATCCACTCCTAGATGGCATCAGAGTCTGCCAATAAAGGTTTCAGTCTCACAAGATAACCCTTCACTTCAGAGACTAATTGCAAGCCCTATGCAGACTGGCTGGCCTTATATCAGAAGTTCCCATGACCCCTCCTGGAGTTCAGTTAATTGGCTAGAACAGCTCTTCAGGAAATCCCTTTACTCATTAGGCTACTGATTTATTATCAGTCAGTCAGTCGTGTTTGACTCTTTGTGACCCCATGGACTGTAGCCTGCCAGGATCCTCTGTCCATGTAATTCTCCAGGCAAGAATACTAGAGTGGGTTGCCATTTCCTTCTCCAGGGAATCTTTCCAACCCAGGGATCAAACTCGAATCTCCTGAATTGCAGGTTCTTTACTGTCTGAGCTGCCAGGCAAGTGATTTATTATAAAGGATATTAAAGGATAAAAATAGCCAGATAGAAAGATACATAGATTGAGGTTCTGAACAAAAGAATTTCTACCCTTGTGAAGTTTGGCCCAGCACCTGGAAGGTCTGGTTCTCCAAGCTGGAAGCTCTCCAAACCCTCTACTTTGGGGTGTTTATGGAGGTTTCATTACATAGGCATTAATTGTATAACTCATTGGCCATTGGAGATTAATTCATCCTCTACCCTTCTCCCCTCCCAGGAAATCAGAGGGTGGAATTGAAAGTTTCAATATTCTATTCTTGGTTCCCTTGGCAAACAGTCCCTTCTCCATGCTTTCTCTAGGTGCTTTCAAAAGCCCTCTTCATTAACACAAACCTGGTAGTGGTGGAAAGACATTTGTGATAAAATAAGAAGACACCTATTTCACCCATTTCATGGCTCTGCAGAATTTTCAGGAACTGAAGACAAGATATCAAATGTCTTAGCAAAGATGATCTCATTGCTCTTATTGCTCAGGAAATTCCAAGGGTTTTGTGAGTTGCGTTGAAGGACCAATTAGAAGCTGTGGATGAATACCAAATATGTATTAGAAACATATTTTGATCACCTGAATGACCAAATAAGTATATATTTCTTATAAATAATGATAATGCAGAACATATGCAGCCAATGTTTCATAAAAATTATTTCTGCGGAAAACAGATTGGGGGTATGAGTACAGCAAAGGCTTGATGTAAGTAACATACCCCAGGTATACTTGGTTCTGTGACTTCCATACAAATGTACTGAAATGATATAATGTAATTCCTCAGTGATGTAATTCAAATGTGATCTGTAAATCTCCATTATGAGAATGGCCTTTGATATTTTTGGAGGGATATCAGTATCCACATAAAGTTACAAAGGGTAAAATCAGCAAGAGTGCTCCTATTAAGATCCTAAAGCGAACTGTTTTTGTTTTTATTTTCCTTCACCTGACAGAGCTTATAGTTCATCATGAACTTCTGGGCGCAAAGCAAGGAACATCTGTTCAGTTGCGCTTTTCATTACTGATACGCTAATTAAAAATGACTTTTAGCTTTTATCATTTTGTTTAGTTTTCATTATACATATGCCCTGTGGGATTTCACAATGGGTGTTGTCTTAAAATTCTCAGAGACAAATAAACAAAGCAAGCTATTCATTATTGCTTCTGGACTTAACATTGTATATGATGTAACTGTAAGTGCTTGCTTTCACCTTTCTCCGGCCAGAATATTCTGGGATTTCCTCCAGGATAAAGATCAGCTCAGTGGGATCCATGCATCTGTAACATCTGGACTGTCTCAGTGTAGCCTTGTCACTGCACACAGAGGCGGGTGGAGGTTGAAGTTTTCATAAAGTACAACAGCCTGCTTATATTTTGCAGCCAAAAGCACAAGCATATTGTCAGCCTGCCTACTTTCTAATGCAGGGTTCTGATACATTATTTTCATTACTCACACAACACCAGTCACAAAATATCAAGAAAATTTACACCAAGCTAGAAACCATCCAGCATCTCTGTAGAATGCAGGGGCAAGAAGACCGCCCCCAACCCCAGCCCTTACTTTGGAACCAGGGCTTTTAAACAGATATGATATATAGCAAGTGAGAAGAGTTAGTAAAGCTATAAATAATAACAACATAATTGCAGAGGAACAACAACAAAAATCTGTCATGAACCTGTTTGGTTATGTATGCAACTTGTTGGGATTTTCTTGTTTTCCTCTCCTATCCAGCCTCTAACAGGGGGTTTGCTGTTGCTGCTGCTAAGGCGCTTCAGTCGTGTCCAACTCTGTGCGACCCCAGAGACGGCAGCCCACCAGGCTCCCCCGTCCTGTCCCTGGGATTCTCCAGGCAAGAACAATGGAGTGGGTTGCCATTTCCTTCTCCAATGCATGAAAGTGAAAAGTGAAAAAGAAGTCGCTCAGTCGTGTCCGACTCTTCGCGACCCCTTGGACTGCAGCTTACCAGGCTCCTCCATCCATGGGATTTTCCAGGCAAGAGTGCTGGAATAGGGTGCCATTGCCTTCTCCGAACAGAGGGGTTACCCATTTCCAAAACTGTTGAAAAGTTAGGTCTCCCCTGTAGCTCAAACAGTAAAGAATCTGCTTGCAACGCAGAAGACTCGGGTTCGATCCCTGAGTTGGGAAGTTCCTCTAGAGAAGAGAGTGGCAATCCACTCCAGTATTCTTGCCTAGAGAATCCCAGGGACAGAGGAACCTGTTGGGCTACAGTGCATGGGGTCGCAGAGTCAGACACGACTGAGCGACTCCCACTAAGTGGGAGTTAAAATTGAGTTAAAACAGTAGATTAGAAATAGGGTATTTAAAAATGAATATCAGTAACATTTCATAAACACACATAGATAGATACAGTTGTAGATACATAAAAGGTGTTTTTGATTAGGGTTACACTTCTACACTTTAAGGTTGAACATAATGCTTAATATTTCGGAATGGACACAGTTATACAAGGCCACTTGATAATATATATTTATAGGTAATAATATATACCAAGTTGAAAAATCATGAATTTAATAATATCAGAAAGACCAAATTAATTTTTAGCATATAATTATTATAATTTTAATGATCAAAATAAAGCAAATATGAATTTGCTAGTTTATTTAATTCTCATTACATTATCAAAAATACTTTATTGATTTATAAAAATAACATTATAAAAATAAAACAAGTGATGGCATATGAGATTTCAATATTCCAAATAATTTTAAATTGTTTTAAAACATGAACATGATCAAAGTCTTTTTTAAAACAAAGTTTAGGAAAGATGCATATTGAGTAGAATCAGCATCTTGCTTTTTCCCAGGGCTTCCCTAATGGCTCAGACAGGAAAGGACTGGCCTGATGCAAGGGACCCAGGTTGCCAGTCTTGCTTCATGCCTTCTGTCATCTTTGCCCACTAACTTTTAGACGTTACATGATGTAGTCCATGATAGAAGCTTGAGATACAGACTGTCAACATAAATACATTCAATTTTAGAATCACCTTGCTTATGGATAGCTAGAATTATAAGCTCAAAGATTTAGGAGATGGATAGTTTGGTTTGCAGTACTCTTGGAAGTTTCTTGCAGAAGATAAAAATTGAGGATAAGTTTTGAACAATAGATCAGAATTGGAAAGAAAGCAGATATGGCTGATAGCTGCAAGAAATATAAATAACAATGAAGTAAAGAAGAAAGGCAGCATATTCATCCATGTGTAAAAGGAACTGAATTGCTATAGGTTGTGCAAATTTTTCAAAAATTTTGTTGTGAGACAAAGAAAATTTCCAAGCCTTCTTTTGTCGTAACCAGGCATAATAAAAAAAAAGACAGTAAAATATAGAGTGAATTATAACAATTTTAGTACAGGTCTAAGAATGATAAGAAAACTAGATAATCTGTGATTATCACAGATATTCTTTGCAATTCCATGGACTGTCCATGGAATTCTCCAGGCCAGAATACTAGTGAGGATGGCATTTCCCTTCTCCAGGGGATCTTCCCAACCCAGGGATTGAACCCAAGTCTCCCTGCATTGCAGGTAGATTCTTTACCAGCTGAACCATAAGGGAAGCCCAAAATATAGAGTGAATTATACCAATTTCTGTACAGGTCTAAGAATGATAAGAAAACTAAATGACCTGTGATTATCACAGATATTACTTTTCTTTTCCCTAAATCACACATTCTTCATTTTAATAATAGAAATAAATGCTACCAAATACTTATGCAAGAAATTGATGGATTCATATTAAAAACGAAAAATACAACATTCAGCAGAGCTTTGTTTTTCAAAAGATACTAGAAGAAGCTTTTTTATTTTCAATTCTCTTTGATTTTATATTGCCATATTTGAGTAGTAATAATATTTGACAGATTAGATATAGTTGGATGGCATCATTGACTCAATGGACATAAGTCTGTGCAAACTCTGGGCGATAGTGAAGGACAGGGAAGCCTTCATGTTTCACTTCATGGGATCGCAGAGTCGGACATGACTTAGTGACTGACCAGCAATTTACTATATGCTTTATATTTAATAGTCAAACCCTCACAAGAATTCTATGAAGTAGTGCTATCAGTATTTGTTTTTAAGAGAAGAATCTGTGGTACCAGGAAGTTGGATAGTCCCCAAATCATCTGCCTAATAAAGCTTATGGCTGGAGTTTGAAACCAGGCTACATTGATTCAGAGCCCAGGTTCTTAATCCCTCTCTACTGAGTAATGGGTATCTTGAGTAATCCATTCTAGGAATGCTACCTTTTATATTAACATTTCATTTGGGAAGTTGTAGGTAAAATTTAATTGACCCACAATTTTATTTAAATGTGACAGAATTCTGTTTTATTTAATTTAGGTATTGGGTACATATATAGGATATATATGTATATATAACTCACGAATTATATATATATAATTCATGAATTATTTTTTAAAAATATTTAGTGTACAATTGACAAACTTGATTTCCTTTCACCTTCTTTTTTTACTGCTTATATGATATTATAATTCAGTCAGTGAGTCAGTTCAGTCGCTCAGTCATGTCCAACTGTTTGCAACCCCATGAACCGCAGTACGCCAGGCCTCCCTGTCCATCACCAACTCCCGGAGTCCACCGAAACCCATGTCCATTGAGTCAGTGATGCCATCCAACCCTCTCATCCTCTGTCATCCCCTTCTCCTCCCGCCCTCTATCTTTCCCAGCATCAGAGTCTTTTCCAATGAGTCAACTCTTCACATCAGGTGGCCAAAGTATTGGAGTAATTAAATATATGTAAATATTTACTTTTATCTAATTTTATTGTCATGGTTTTAGGATAGTCTTAAAATTTATACTATTATCTTTGAAATTCTTTTGCTTATAAACTATCATTCATAGAAATTTTATGGATAGCTGAAATAAGTCTGGAGATTAATTCCTATGCCATTTTAAAAAGAAAATATCAGTAAGAAGAAAATATCCACCTTAATTCAAGTGTGAATAGTGTGCATGCTCATAGCCCATTATTGCTCTAATGACTGTTGACTGCAAAGACATTCAACATCTCATCTTTTAATAAAGTTTGACAACACACTCCTGATAATGTAGGCCTCATTGATTTTTCTACTTATTTCTGAGTTTATTACATTTTAAATTTACAGATCCTTGGTCAACCTTTGGTATCAAATGGTGCCATAGAGCATCATGTATTGAAGACAGTCCTTAAAATAGTCAAATATTGTATTACTCTGCTTTCACACCATTTAAAGACTAGAAGAGCTCTGAGACTGCCTTGGAAACTCACTGAATGTTTAGTTTCAACTTCAATTTTCTGTTGATAGGCTTTGACTCAAACAAATGAATACTTTACCTATTTATACTTTATTCCATGCAGTCTTATATTTGTGATGACTTCTGCTACATGAATTATGGTATTCAATTGTTTCCATTGCTAAGGATCCTATTCTCTTTTGATCATCACCTTCTTCTGGCATTCATTTCTATAATATGCCTTAGGATGACTAACTCTAGATCTAATATTATAATTACAAAACTATTTCTGATGATTGACTAACTACTCTGTCTAGATTAGACCCATTTGGTAAGATTGGTAATAAATCTTAGAATTGAAGATAACAGGAATATCTAAGGAGGCCACAAGTGAACAGTGCTTATTTCTTTAGCAATAAAGAGATTCAGCAATAAAGCTGTTACCTTGGGATAGTTTCTTTTATTTAAATCTTTCATTGTTTATTATTTAAAATGTTTAAGCCCTATATCCTCAACGAGATTATACATTCTAAGGACAATGCTTTTCAAATTTCAGAAACCTCACAATAGCACTCAGCTCAGGGCCTTGTATAAAGCAGATAAAAATATCTTTAACTGATTGAAAACAAAAAATGTGGTGAATTAATATTTCAAAAGTTTACATAAGAATTGAAGCAAGTGAAATGTAATCGGGAATCTAGGCCAAATCACATTTTGATAACGATCTCCTATGTGATCCAGCAAACCTGATTCTTTCTCAAGTTAATCACCTTTCCTCTAAGCCCACAATTTTCCCCATTTGATTGTACATATTCCAGACTCTTTTGTGACGTTTAATCTCTGGACTTTTTTAAGCAAATGGACATGGAGTCTAACGTGCTTTGTGTGATGCTGCTTACAGATCACAATTATTATATGATTGTAGATGACTTTAAATTTTTAAATTTGGGTAATATAACCTTTATACTTTCTTCTAGTTCTAAAATCCATTCATTCATATTCCATGGCTTATAAGTTAAAGTTCAAGTAACTCAGCTAATACCAGCTCATCCATGACTCAGCCGTTACAGACTTTTCCAGGGTTTTCTCCTGCCATTTACTCTTTGTTAGGATCAACTAAAGCAAAACTGCTCGCAAGTATTTTTGGTGTACTGTCCTATTTCATGCCTCTGTGCCTTTCCCTGTATGTTCTATTCTTTTATCAGCCTGGCAAGTTCATCTTTCTAATCCCGTCCCCAGGAAATTTTCTCTCTAAAGTCTTTCCCAAAGCTGCAGTGCTGCTGGGAAAATTCCTCCTGTCTATACTGCTTTTGTACCTTGTGCATCATCTAAATTTACTGGTAAGACGTTTGAAGTCACCTCTCTACCCTACTAAAATGTAAGCTGTTTAAATGTGGAAGCAGTCTTTCTCTATCTTTAACCACTAAGATGTTAAGATGAGGTGAACATAAAAATACACCTAGTCCATTTGCCATGTTTTATAAATGAAGACTGCTGGAAATGCTCAATGCTATTTATATTTAAAATTTAATTTATATTTTATTTAAAATTGTCAAAGTATACATTAGAAATTACTTGCTAATCAAGTGAATTTTCTTACTCAAGTAATGCATTTATATGTCAGTTCTGTGTTGTAAAAAATAAAAATCCCCATGTTCTGATGATGCATGTTCTCATGAGGATTAGAGAAATGGACTGATTTCCTGTCAGGAAACAAGGAAATCCCATTCTTCTTTCTCAAAATCCTTTTGGTGCCCTCTGAATACAGTAATATATTGACAGCATATCTTTATAGATCTATGTCCTTGTTATCGTAAGTCTAATTTCACGTTCTAGAAGAACTTGCCATTGTCATCTGTCGATGGTTCGCTATGAGATAGGCAGTGTCATTGGAGGGAATAATAAGAGAGATTTTTAAAAATATTTATTTCATATACCTTTACACTTTTAAAAACCTTACAATAAAGTACACTTATATTTTTATTTTTACTAAATAAACAAAATAAATAGTGTATCTGACTTTGGTTCAATAACTGTTTAAGTCCCTAAAAAACAATTTATTTTGAAAATAATTGCATTTTGAAATAATTTGATCAATGTCTTCTTTATATGTTGTCTTTAACACTGTTAACCAGAGATATCAGTTTCTCTTTTCAAAATTTTTACTCATCTAATTCAAGAATGAAATATACAGAAGATAACTGAAATAAAAACTAAGATCTATTTTGTCCTTTCATATTTCATCCTACTAACACAAAATAAAACATAATATCAATATTTCTATTGGAAATGTATATAGAGCAATCACAGTAATCATTGATTGAGATATATGCTTCCACTTTCCAGTAGAAATGAGTTTGTGTGATATGATCCAAATAAAATATGCGGATTTATGTTTTGTATCCCATTTTATCTAATGGTCTTTAATTCATCTATAAAGTTAGTGTAGAATTATTAGCAATTTCTGAAATACTGCCTCTATTTTATTTACTTATTTTTTCTGTTTCTTATGTCTTCCAATGTGCCTTTTCTCACTTAGATTTTTTTAATGTGTTCATTTCTCTATGTTTTATATACCAAAATGTTTTGCCTTCAACACACATTTGAATGCTAGGTTAGTTGAGTAAATAACTGTAGCTTCAATATTATTTTACTGCTTCATTGTTAATTTTACAAATAAATAATCTGAGGTGAACCTCATTTTTTTCACTATGTTTTATTTTTTAAGTTTCTGTTTTGACTCCTTGTCAATGAACATTGGGGTCTTTTGTTCTGAACATATAACTCTTTCCAAAGGTGAGAAATTTTCTTTGATTCCTACCATTCAGTATTCATTAACTGGGTTATTCATCAAGTGTTTATTATGTACAAGCTATGTTCCAGTCAGTAGCTGAGTATAGAGGACAGAGTAGGTGACAAACAGCAAGTGCCAGAAGTCTAGGGAAGGAGATCAACAGTAAATAAATAAATGATTTTGATTGCAATCGACATTGTGAGGATAAAAATAGCAAAATGTGGAGTGCTTAGCATGAAGTGTGTTATTTTGTAAAGCTCAGATAAGGAAGGCCCTGTGGATGGGTTGATATGTGAGCAGAGATCTGAAAAAAGTTGAGGTAATGAATCTGACATTTATTGTAAAAGTGTTTTAGACAAAGGGAACAGACATATACAAAGACTGATTCTTATCTGAGTTAACATGTTAAGCAACAGCAAGGAACAGAAGGAAAGCCAGTGTGGCTGGAGTGGAAGGAACAAGGATAAAGCCAGAAGGAGATAATTTTGAAAGGTAATAGTGACATCTGAACACTCAAGTCCTCTCATAATAGAGGCTTTGTTATCCCTCCTGGGACATGTGACATGAATCTTGAAAATCCCAGATACAGACTTGGTTTTCAACTTTCTAACTTTACTCTCATTCCTTTCATTTTCTTTCTTTCTTTTCTTATTTTTTAATTGTAAGATAAAACCTCAGTTCAATCTTATCACTTAAGAGTGAATCATCAATTATATGAATTTTACTATTTCTTGGAAGTGTTAAAAGAAAAACTAGTTATTTTTTTTAATTTTTATTTTTACTTTATTTTACTTTACCATACTGTATTGGTTTTGTATTACATGGACATGAATCCACCACAAGTGTACATGAGTTATCAATCCTGAACCCCCTCCCCACTTCCCACCCCATATCATCTCTCTGGATCATCCTCGCGCACCAGCCCCAAGCATCCTGTATGCTGTATCGAACATAGACTGGAGATTCATTTCTTACATGATAGTATACATGTTTCAGTGCCATTCTCCCAAATAATCCCACCCTCTCCTCTCCCTCAGAGTCCAAAAGTCCGTTCTATACATCTGTGTCTCTTTTGCTGTCTTGC